>LNAC01000414.1:1169250-1318714 GCA_002007465.1 Ailurus styani | reverse complement strand
GAGGCCCCTGCCCCCCCCCCCCCGCCCAGCAGTACTGAGCAGAGAAGGGATTCCTTAGCACATGGCAAGACATCGGCCATCCCGTCCATGGGCGCCCTCGGTCCGGGTCTCCCCGAAGCCCGTCTTCGGCTCTGGCAGGTGGTGTCTCTCCCCAGTTCTGATCCGGCTGGAAGTGCTTGTTTGTTCAGCTTTGCCCCCTGGGCACCGCAAGAAGTTGCTCTGTTGTAATTCCAGTTCCAGTGAGCTTGGTGCATCTTTAACAGTTCTTGTGTTGTTATTAACTTCGTGACTAACTGAGAGGTGTTTGGCTTTTGAAACGGTGCCATGAAAGCTTCTCTCTCATCCCTGGGTGATGTCAGCCCCATAAACGGAGACGTAGAGGAAACAATAGAGGTTTCAGTGCTAAAATTTAATGAGGGGGGACCCTGATTTTCCCTCCCATCTAAAATCACCTCCGTTTTCTGCACTGGGGAGGGAAAAGGGTCTCTGAAAGAATTTAGGATGTGGGTTTAGATTTAAGAGTAATTTTGGTATTTTGACTTTGAAATTCCCTAGGAGGGGAAAAAAAATGTGCGATGGCTTTTTACACTCTCTACCAGCAGATGATTTCGAGCGATTCATAGGGACTTTATGAAAAGAAATTGCTGATCTCCCAACGCACTTGACACAGATGATCCCAGCGAGCTTCAAAGCAGCCCTCAAAGGCAGGAGACCGTGAGGTTAGCACCAGAAACTAAAAGATGTGAGACTTGGAGAACCTCAGCTCGATGCCCAGCAAGTCAACCGCTTAAGGAAAGAGCAAAACCCGGGACCTCCCTGGATCAGGACTTAGATTCCTTCCAAGTTCCAGAAACAGCCTTAGACATCAGTGTTACCTAGACAGCTACATGTCCCCAAAGGAAAGACACAACGTAGTGACCTTCAGTAGGAACATACTTTTAAATCCACAGTTTAACATTACGGAGCAATGGGGAAATTGAGCACCCATGTTGACCTACTAACAGCTAACTCATGATATTAATTAATGGTTTGCAGGAGCCTGGCCAAAACCTGCTCTGAATGCTGATGCTGACGCAGCACAACCTCTTCAATGGGTACAATTAACTTTTCACTTTTTTTTATGGTAGCCTCCAACCAAGGCTGCGGAGAGGCGTTTATGCGTACAACTTGCAACAGCTTCCCGGTTGCTCTGGGACCTTCGGATGCAGCAAAAAAACAAACTCTCCCATGCTAAGTGTCGCAACGTCTGGCTCAAAATAGAGTCCAGAAGCTCAGCCAAAAGCTTGGAGTGGGGGGTGTCTAACTTTCTAATTTCTGAGTCTGTGTTGGCGGTTTACTTCATTGCCCCTGGTGCTCAGCTCACTTTCTCCAATGGTGCTTACGCGTCTAGTACAGTCTGCTAGACTTGGAGCCCAATTCCAAATTATCAAGGGAAATCGGTACAAGTCTCAAGAAAGTTTCTTTTTATACATTATGCCTATGAGCTGTCCTTTGCCACTACTGATTGAATGGCCCTATGACAAAGCAGACCACGATTCACAACAAAACGATGCCCATGGGCTGGAGGACTTGTTTACCCAAAATCACACCCCAAGTTGAGACTTTATACCACAGAGAAGCAAAGCGCCTGTTGCTTGGGAAATCCCATTGTTACCATCCTCATTTTTCTGTTAGTACTCTTGCCTTTTTTATTGCATTTCGTCCCAATTTTGATCTCAGGAGTTAGGAATCCGTGCAAATAATTGTCGGCCAGTTTCCAAATAGCACTTTGGAACCTGGATTTTGGAGCCAGGCAAAGATTTTAAACCTAGATCATTATGTATCTGCCCATCAAATAACAGAACCCACATTACAGTGTAATAAGCATCATCTTGCATTTATAAAGATCTTTCAGTACATAAGTGTATCTATCACTAAAAAATCGCCACCCCCAAGAAGCAAATCTCTCTCCCTTCATGCATAGATAACACAGCCCGTGAAGCTCCTTTGATTTTGAGCACTAACAGGAAGAAAATTATCGTAGCCACATTTGAGACACGTCTCAGTAGGTAATTCCCAGTTCACAGAGTTGAACTGTGGAAGCAGGATTAGTGCAAGTGCACAGGCTAGAATCTTATTTTTAAAGATTTTATTTATTTATTTGTCAGAGAGAGAGAGAGAGGTAGTACAAGCAGGGGAATGGCNTGCACAGGCTAGAATCTTATTTTTAAAGATTTTATTTATTTATTTGTCAGAGAGAGAGAGAGGGGTAGTACAAGCAGGGGAATGGCAGGCAGAGGGAGAAGCAGGCTCTCCGCTGAGCAAGGAGCCCGATGTGGGACTCGATCCCAGGACCCTGGATCAAGATCTGAGCAAAGGAAGACACTTCACCTACTGAGGCCCCCAGAAGCCCCACACAGGCTAGAATCTGACTTATGCATTTTTTGAAATAATGAGACTCTACAAACCTGTCTGTCATTCAGTTATTCTTTCTTTCCTCTGTCCTTTTGCTCTAATGTGAGTTGTAGAGCATGGCTGTTAATGGAGAAACTGTGGCCACAAAAATGCTATTTAAGAGATACACCTGGGTTTTTCCTTCTAAAGCTTCCCATCCACTGGCTTAAGACCCTATAAACTAGAAAGCAGCAGAGACATCACTCCTAGCTTGCTAAGGACCTAGCCCAAAGACTAGTCAAAGTTTAACACTTCACCCTCCACTTCTGCCTAGGATAGGGATCTCTTTATCACCCCTTACTGTGCAGGCAAAGTACACAAAGACAAGTCTTATGAATCATGTCTTAAGGCAGGCTAGCTTTACATATATGAAAAATTAGGCAGAAAGATGTAAAATGATCTATTCACCCTAAAGAACCTCCAGCTCCAACATCCCTCATCCATTGCTAAATAAACCTCACTAATTTTCTCAATCTGATAAATTACTGATAAAATCAAAGAACGTGAATCTCAGTGTTCTTGTCTCCGAGATGAGGCCTAAAATCTGTGTTTGTTTGCATATGCATTTCCAAAATGAGCAATTTAGAATTACCTTGCTTATGTCATTTGGTACATTCTGCCTTCAGGCACGAAAAACACAGGCTGATTAGTGACAAATGTTACTTGTGTCACCTGCCCCAACTCAACCCTCTGAAGAAAAATCAGAGGAAAACTTCGCAAAGAGTTTGGAAACGGCATGAGACAGGACCTCCAAGTTCCCTCCTGCATTGTGGACTCAAGATCGAGGGTGGGCATGGGGGTGGTTAAAGAAGGCTGAACGTGTACGAAGTCACAACTTCTCCGCACGACGGAAATCATTAGGGAATGGTAAGTCAGCGTGGCATGGATCATAAGTGCAGAGCAAGTTGGGATCACCTGCTTTTATGATATAATTGGCTTTAATCAATGCAACAAACTCAACAGACGCTAGCTACTATAGCATAGTAGTCAATGATGACAACCGTAACAACTCACAGTGACTGAGAATTTACGCTGTGCTGGCCACTACAGTACATGTTGATGTGGGTTGTCTGATTTCACCCACCCCCTCAAAACTTTATAGGCTTGGGTAATAAAAGAATCAGAACCAAATGGACTGGGCAATCCAAGTGAGGTTCTTTCTCTCAGCAGTTGTGTGACGTTGCACAACCAACCTTGCTAAGCCTCTGTTCCTCATCACAAAAGTAGAGATAATCATGGCGGATGCCTCACAGAGATCATGTCAGGATGAAGGGAGCCAATGTATAGAAAGAATGAGGTGTCTAAATGTCATTTACTTTTGTTTTTATTGACTGTAGTTGCTTCTGGCTTATGCTTACAAAGTAAATTAACACTGAGAGCATAGTATCTTTCAAAAAATAGCAAGTATGATCTTTTTACCTAAAAAATTGAAACTTCAAGAGTGTAAGTGTCATCTTATGGATCGCCAGAGAGCTGCAGCTTCTTGGCTGGGCTACCAAGAGATGATCTCCCTCCTTCATTATCCCATGTGTGTCTGTCACAAAGCTTTACTCTTTGTCCAGGAACCTTTCTGAGTTGGACAGAATGATCCATTAGTCAAATATATACAAGCCCTCCTGCTTTCCTGAGAAGTAGAAGGAAAGACTAAGGAATGACTTTCTCCCCCAAGCCCAAGTTCAGTTCAGGTACTCCTTGCGGCGACTCCTTCAGTTCCCTGTGCATGCCCACAGCAGGGACCCCCTCTGCCAGCCTTGGGCTCTTTGGGTGCTTCATGCTTAAACTTTTGCTGGTGGGCAGATTAACTTATGCCTGTTGCCAAATACCAGAAGGAAGGGGCAAGAAGTCCTCTCCCTGGCCTCGTTGATGTAATCGTTTGTATTACCACCTTATTTCCATTGTGACTGCCTCACTATTCTGAAGTACCAAGAGCTGATCTTCCATGGTACATTCCCGCAGCTAGAATGGAACCTGCACAGCCTTGCTCTGGGCCCATTGCCATTTTTAATTTCACTTGAAATGTTATCGGGTTTTCTAAATGCAATCAAAGACTACCTCCTCGACGAGAAAGTGGCATGGAAAGGGCTGCTTTTCCTATTTTTAAATATTAAAATGAAAGCCTTCTGTCAGTGAAAACATCAGCTGTGGGCTGCGGTCCCAGATTCCTCAAAGACGGTGGTGGCCCCATTGTCCAAGGAACAGGTAAGACTAACGCACCAAGCGAGGTTGGGTTGTTCATGCTGATAACTTGGTTCTCCCTAGAATTCTGCCTGTGACTAAACCCACTGCCTAGAAGTGGGAGAAGTTGACTATTGGCTTATGGAATAGTTAGTTGTCTCCCACTTACTTCTACTCCTTGGTACCCCTACATGAGGAATAAGTGTAGAAAAATGTGATTTCTGTTATATGGGACTGATAAATTATTGAACACTGCATCTGGAACTACTGATGTATATACTATATACTATCTGATGTATATACTATACTGATGTATATGCTATATACTGAGGTATATACATCATGTACTATATGATGGCTAATTGAATTTAAATAAAAAAAAGAAAAATGTGAATTCTCTGAAAGCAAGCACTTGGTGTCTGTTGAACACTCAAAGCAAAAGGGGGGAATAAATTCTTGCTGGACATGTTGTGTTTAAAAAGAGAATAAAACTAATACATTCAGTGGCTCCTATGTAGGCAGGGAGAGTGGGGAGGGTAGAGAGCAGAATTTATCATGGAGGGAAAATTTTATTTCTTAATTCCTCTTGGCAAAGGAAGAATGATGGGTAGGACTGTGGTTATCTTCTGATTTTGGAAGCCTTTGCGATGGTGATCTGGAGGATGCTGAAATCTAGATGCATGTGCTCTCAAAAGTCAAGGAAGCAATCAAGAACTAAATCTCTCCTCCTGCTAGAGGAAGGAGGGGCTCAGAGGACCGGGGTGTCAGTCTGTGGTTCTTTCAACATCTACCAGGGTTTTTTTTTTAATTTTTAAAAAAGATTTTATTTATTTATTTGACAGAGAGAGAGACAGCAAGAGAGGGAACACAAGGAGGGTGAGGGGGAGAGGGATAAGCAGGCCTCCCGCTGAGCAGGGAGCCCGATGAAGGGCCCGATCCCAGGACCCTGAGATCATGACCTGAGCTGAACGCAGACGCTTAATGACTGAGCCGCCCAGGTGCCCCTATCTACTGGTTTTAGAATGCCACTGATTCACTGACATCTCTGTTTCCTTTTATCCACTTAAGTGCAAGATATGAAATAATACATACTTTCCCTTCCTCCAAGGAATGTGACAACCGAATATAATTAAGAGCAATGAGGTTCTGGTATAAAACAAAATATTACCCAAAAATCCCCCCAAGAGGAAAAAAAAAGAAGATCAGACTTCATTACTACACCTGTCTCGGACCCCTGAGTAAAGGCACAGCACTCTGTTGGTGGCTACGGGACAGACAACACCGGTGTCACGGGCTCTCCAATTCAACCACCCATCCTCCCGCCTTGGTTTGCTGGGAGCCCGTAGGCAATTAACTTAAGCACCCCATAGTTCAGCTTGTTCATCTGTAAAATGGGTATAATCATGCTACCTCACTCATGTAGCATGGAACAGTTAATTAACGATGTGTAAAGCTTTTGAAAATATAAAGTGCGTTATATGTGCTAATTATTATAAATCCAAAAAAAGCACCATAGCTCAATGTTTAATTACCTATATATTTTATTGAAAATATATAAAGCATGTCATAAAATTAACCTCTCTGTCAAAAATTACTGCTAGCCTGTGCCGTCTTGTTCATTCCTCTGCCAGAAGTACAACAGCAATTTCCTAGAGTAAAGTAATAATTTTATTCAATGGGAGAAGTTCAACCAATATGACCAGGCCTAACCAGTGATTTACTGTGTCATAAAACAGCATCTCCCAGCCTTGCCTCAATTTCCCTTAGTTATTACAACTCAATTACTGTAACACTAGGGTCTGTTACCAAAACGTTATAACAAGATGGCTGAGTTTCATGCCAGTTTCACGTGAAAGGGTTTAAACACTGTAGGACTTTTTATTTAGGTCTTTGACGAATGACCCAAAATAGCCCATCAGGAGGGAAAGATAGTTCAAAGTGATTTTATTTTATTTTTTTAAAGATTTTATTTATTTATTTGACACACAGAGAGAGATCAGATCGCAAGTAGGCAGAGAGGCAGGCAGAGAGAGAGAGGAGGAAGCAGGCTCCCCGCTGAGCAGGGAACCTGATGCGGGACTCAATCCCAGGACCCTGAGATCATGACTTGAGCTGAAGGCAGAGGCTTTAACCCACTGAGCCACCCAGGCGCCCTCAAAGTGATTTTAAAGTCTGATTTAGAATGGGAAAAGTTGAAGCAGAAAGAGAAGCAGGAAACCTACAGGTAGCCACCCCTGGCTTCTCATTCTCCCCTGACAGAGATACCAAGAAAAGGAAATGGCATCACCTTAGTCTCTTGCTTTCCCACCACAGAATAGATTCCTTGATGATAGCAAGGCACATTCCTCCTCTCCAACAACTCTGTCCTTATTTGATAATGGCCCACGGACATTCAGAATTTCAAAGGGACGACAAGAGATGCAAAACACAATTTGGGGCATCATTAGCCATCATACTGGATTATTTGTCCCTGCTGGAAAGGACGACAATGGTCAAGCCCCAAAAGACCAAGAACACATGGTCCTTGCCTCAGACTCATTACCAGGTGATAGGGACCCAGGCAAAAGTTTCTATGGACAAACTTGAGACCTTCTGAAAGCCATAAGTAAGAAAGCTACATGTAGTTGAATGAACCCAAGACTGGAAAAATGATTGAACAAGTGCATGTCACTACCAAGGGTATTCAGAGCAAGGAAACGTCTCCTGTGGGTCCTCTGAGGGGCCACGACAGAAGGTGTGGCTGACGGGGACGAAGAGGCAGTGAGGCAGAGAGGCGGGCGTGTGTCTGGGTGATCCAGAATGAGGATCCAGCAGGAGAATGCCGGATGTTGCCCTTTTCCTAAAGCCAAGCCAAGCAAACCAGGGACATTGTTCTGAGCCCTGTCCGATTGGACTTTAAGCCGCGGGCCAGCCTCCAAATCCTATGGAACCAACTTCCCCAAGCGCCTCGTTCAAATGCACCATTCTCAATGGGCTCTGTCCTCATTTGGAGATGAGTTTTCTCCCGGAGAACTCAGAGTACATGAAAATGAGGGGAATTCACTTCTTTGCTTTTAGCCACAAACACACTCTCCCCTGCTTGGGAAAGCTGGCCCTGTCTCTCTGTTTGTTCTGTCCCAGACTGGCTTCCACGCCCATCCCCTTTGCTGCAGCTCACTGGCTTCAGCAGACACGAGAAACACAATGCGTAGAATTGGACTGGCTTCAGGAAAATGCTTGCTGCGACCATATTCCGGTGGTGGCTTACGATCACACCACCTGTGTGGCTTGGCACACCCTGGTTTGGGGGTTTGGGGCAGGAGAGGCACTGTTCATCAGGACAGTCGTACATACACCATTAGGTGAAGGACTTAATTTTCCTGGAGAAAGTGTCTCCCCCTACATCACATAGGGGCAGGCTGAGAAAAGAGAGATTTAACAGCTTCCTCCAGTGTTGTTTGGGTTTTATTTAAGAGCTTGATTATGATACATATGAAACATTTTAAAGTTTGAGAGCTACCTATAAACCTGTTCCCTCTATGCTAATTGCTCCCCATAAAACTCGATCAAGAACGAGTCTCGGAGCCCAGGGCAAGTTCCAGCACGCCTGTGGGCCCAAGTTCACAGCGCAAGGGCCCTATCTGATGGGGCCTTTGGGAACAGATAGATAGCCTTATGGATAAATGATAAACAGATACATCATATTAATAGGTAAGTGATCTCGCAAGGAACTCACGGTGATGGAAAACAGCAGACGGTAAACAGTTTGTCATCGCGTTTCATCAGACAAAAGACTTTGAAGGGAGTAGACACGTCGTTTCGGCCTGCGTGATTCATCAGCCCCTGCAGGGACTCACACCAACCACGCATCCCTTTGAACGCGAATCAGCACAGCCCAATGAGCAGGGCAGGGGAACCCCAAGGGAGCAGGCATGGGGGAACCCTGAGAGGTCAGCCACGGGCTCTGCGTTAGCGGGGTCTGTAACCAGGGGCTCTGCGTTAACGGGATCTGTAACCAGGGGCTCTGCGTTAGCGGGGTCTGTAACCAGGGGCTCTGCTTTAGCGGGGTCTGTAGCCACGGGCTCTGCGTTAGCGGGGTCTGTAACCAGGGGCTCTGTAACCACGGGCTCTGCGTTAGCAGGGTCTGTAACCAGGGGCTCTGCATTAGCAGGGTCTGTAGCCACGGGCTCTGCATTAGCAGGGTCTGTAACCACAGGGTCTGTAACCGCGGGGTCTGTGACCACCAGCACTGCGTTAGCGGGGTCTGTAATCACGGGCTCTGTAACCACGGGCTCTGCGTTAGCAGCGTCCGTAACCACAGGCTCTGCGTTAGCGGGGTCTGTAACCAGGGGCTCTGCTTTAGCGGGGTCTGTGACCACCGGCTCTGCGTTAGCGGGGTCTGGAACCAGGAGGGACTCCGGCCACACGTGCCCGAAGCATCTCATGGAGGACTGGAAAGAATGGTTTGGGCTCACCGGCCACCAGATCTGACCTCTGTCCTGCCCGGGG
Source organism: Ailurus styani (assembly GCA_002007465.1). Lineage (NCBI taxonomy): Eukaryota > Metazoa > Chordata > Mammalia > Carnivora > Ailuridae > Ailurus > Ailurus styani. The sequence goes on along the minus strand of LNAC01000414.1, from coordinate 1,309,618 downwards.
GACTCTGTCTACACGTCGCTGCCCGCGCCTGGAGCCCAGCAGCTGCTCCCCCACAGACGGAAGGAGCGTAGCCATCCAGACGCAGTGCTGGAAAGGCCTGGGCAGCTCCCCACCCGCATTTGGGATCACGCATGGGGCAGCCTCTGAGAGGGGGGCTTAGTCGGGGTGTTCTTCGTGCAGAGGGAAGGCCTCCAGGGCCCTCTTCCCTCCTGGCCCCACTACCGAACCAGCCTGAGAAAGGCTTGCGTGGCGGTCTCCGGGCTGCCTGCTTGCTGCACGTTAAGCCTGTGTTCCCTTATTGTACTTTAACTCTTCTTTCAGAAATCCCTTTACAGACCCAACTGCCAGAAGATCTGCTAACTCGTGTACAATCCTGCAGCTTTCTGTGAACGGCAATTAGTGAGGATGATAAAAAACCAATCCCTTTGGCTTAAGCCCCCAAACACTCGCAGGATGGCATGATTTGTGGACTAGATACCATTGATTCAATCCAGGCCATTCACACACTATCACAACACGTAGGGTCAAAGCTCTTCCGAAGGCCTTTGAGGAATTTGGCCCTAAAACATTGATTTATTAAAGGTTCTCTCCATGCGGCATATGGAAGGCTAGAAGAGAGGAGTACGCCTGCGTGTGCGTGCAGGCGTGTGTGTGTGTGTGTGTGTGTGTGTGTGTGTGTGTGTGTGTCTGCACGCTCGCGCATGTGTGGCTTTGGTGAAAGCGTCCTCGCCACCAACCACTTCTCCTAAGGGCAAATCCTCCGGAGTAGAGATAACTTTCCCAATGGTTTTTCTGCCGGGATACCTGATTGCACACACACAAGGAATGGAGCAATGGACTCATAAAAATTAGAGTAACCAATCACAGGAATTTTAGGATCACGAGAGAGAGGTAACTGATTTTTATCTCTCAGCAGTTCCATCAGAGTTTTGCAAACATTGAAAAGATGGTCTTTGCACATCCTTGAAGACACATTCCTCCAGAATTATAGGATCAGAGAAGACTTCTCCAGTCCTGGCTCCCCCCACCCCGGGAGGACTGAGGGCACCTCTGATGCGTCTTATCACTAAAGATTAAAAGAGCATCAGAAATCATGTCTCTCCCACTCATTTGGAGAAGCCAAATAAATGTATGCCAGCTTGGAGCAAATAATGATGCCTGGGTTCATTGTACCATCCGGCTCATATTTTTGGCAAGCCACAGCCGAGCTAGTGCGGAATAGACTTTATTGACTTGTGAGGCTACATCCTGGTTTCGGTGCGACTCCCTCCTCTGACTTCAATACTCTTGCATTTCTTGAGAAAAGGTCTCCACGTCTGACTTCTTACAAGCTCAACAGGTTAAAACTTGTTCTGTTTTTTGTTTTTTGTTTTCCATTGAGGGAGTACAACTTACAGAGAATGTTTGGGAATGCCAGGATTTCACTGCAGCTGAGGAAAAGCAGAAATAGGAGTTCTTCTCAAGCAGAAAAGAGTGAGGTTCTTGACCGTGACATGCTGAGTTGCATGGTCCTGCTGTCTTCCCCCTCTGCCTCATCCTCCCTTGGAAGCAAACCATGGATATGATTCCCCAAGAAATTATAACCTAAGGATGCCTCGGTGGTTCAGTGGCTTAAGCATCTGCCTTAGGCTCAAGTCATGTTCCCGGGATCCTGGAGTCGAGCCCCACGTCGGGCCCCCTGCTCAGTGGGGAGTCTGCTTCTCCCTCTGCCTGCTGCTCCCCCTGCTGTGGCTCTCTCTCTTTCTCTCTCCAACAAATAAATAAATTAAATCTTTAAAAAAAAGAAATCATAACCTGGGTGATTAATAGCATTACGGAACTTGGAATGTATGCTTACTTTAAATTGATCTCCTTCCTTTGAAGAAACAAAGCTACTTAGATAATTGCATAACATCGGATAGAACCCAGGGAAGACTAAGACCCCCAAATAAGTTCTAATACAGGTATGGATTCCCACTAGGTGTGTGGTGTGGGAGGAGGTAAGTCCCAGCACTAATTGGATGGGAGTTGGAGGGGCCGTGCTCAATAGCCACATTCAACATAAAGATTATATCCAGAAAATAGCCACCATAAAGTAATCCTTCCTGGGTGTTTTTCTCCACAGATTCAGTGAAATTTTCACCCCTAAGTTGAACTATTTCACCTTCATTTGACCCAACAGATTAACCTGGAAAATCAGGAAAGCAAAGGGAAACATTTGCCTGTTTTCGCCAGAAGGAGGGTCTCAGACTTGTGCATTCTCTTGTTGTCCTACGCACCCAAAGCCAAGTGAATACTGTAGGAAAATAAATATGTTTTCAGAATAACAATTTAAGACCAATTGAACCTAAACTAATAGGACTAGGAATAATATTTTCATAGCTATTCAAACTGATTCTGAATCCCACGGGAAGTTGTGGATAATTCCTATCACACATCCCAGCAATCTCAGCTTCTCAATGGTGGGAGGAAATTAACATTTATTCAGAATCTTGTATGTGCTAGACACTGTACAGGCATGTTAACTTGTTCTTAATCCCCACAACCAGAGCTGACATTCAGCTGGTCTGCCCCAATACAATATGCTGGTTGGCATCCAGTACAATTGGCCAGAGATCATTTCTGATTGGTCTGTGCCCTGAATGACCTTTCAAGGGTGCTGTTATTACTATCTCAGTGGAGTTCATGTGAACAAGTAACTTCCCGAGGGTCACACGAATGTTAAGGGGAAACAAGGATTCCAGTACAATCCATCTCTTCTTATGCTTCATTTATTTCTATTTAATCTAGTTCTAGTTTTTCACCTTGCTAGGAAAGTTCAGGTTAGGGTTTGGCATAATTTCCCCCCAATATGTGCTCAGGAATGTCAATAGTGTCACTCGCGTATACCCAGAAGTATTCATCAAGGGTCCTGTTTACAAAGTTGTTGAGTGTGGCTTTTTACATATATATGAAAGGGATCCGTATTTGTTTAAAATATTTTCAGCAATATTGAGTATTTCTTGAAGGCTCCCAGGACATGTCAGATGGAGAACATTGGCCAAGTGCTAGCTCGAGGTGGAAGGAACATTTGTCCACCCTCTCAACAATGACAACATAGCTGAGAAGCACTTTCTGTCTCAAATGAAAAGCAAACCAGAGTTAGGCAGAACTTTGACTTTCGCCAACACGTTCCTCCAGTCCCATCGCCCATCTGATGCTTCAGTATTTTATACAATATTCCAAACAAATGACTTTTCAGGGCATATCTGAAATACTTGCTGAGACAGAGGGCTCGTCTTCGGATAGCCACACCTGCCAGAAATTTCTTTCTTTCTTTCTTTCTTTCTTTCTTTCTTTCTTTCTTTCTTTCTTTCTTTCTTTCTTTTTTTTAAGATTTTATTTATTTATTTGACACAGAGAGAGAGATTACAAGTAGGCAGAGAGGCAGGGAGAGGAGGAAGCAGGCTCCCTGCTGAGCAGAGAGCCCAATGTGGGCCTCGATCCCAGGACCCTGAGATCATGACCTGAGCCGAAAGCAGAGGCTTTAACCCACTGAGCCACCCAGGTGCCCCAGAAAGTTCTTTCTTATAGCTTGATATCATTGGCCTTAATTTGGAAAAATTTCAATACCTCTTCTCCGTGGTAACTCTTTAACTATTTGTAGACAGACAGTTTCTCTATCCTCCCATCAACCTTTGTCTTTTCCCGGAGAGGTGGCCCAAGTTCTTCAGCATTTCGTATGTGGAAATCATGTCAAGTTCCTTCATGATCCTAGCAGGTATCTTTTTAATGCACTCCAATGTATATATTCCTCTCCATGAAAGTGTCCTGACCTAATTCAACATCCCCTATTCAGTCTGGCTACAAGAGCACAGAGCATTTTCTTGCAAAATCAGCAGGAATACAGAGCACACGTAGGTAAAGAATACTCTGAAAGCATTGCAAAGTGACACACAATCAAGTGCCAATTGATATGGTAATAATTATAAATATCTGGCCCAAGGGATACCAAGGGATTCAAACCACTTTCTCCCCAGGAAAGAAGACCCTGAAATGAAATACACACTATGAGATTCACAGAGAAGAGTGTGGAAAGCATTTGGGAATGGGACAGGAGCAGGGAGGGCACAATATGTGGTATCCATCCAGAGGTAAGAAGACAGATTTGTTCAACCTGGATTGAGGCTCTCTGATGAAGACTAGTGGAGACTGGAAGAATCCAAAAGGAAGATTTCTTGGGGGAGGAGATGAAGGCAAGAACTGAACTGTGTTCACCCTCTCCCACCTGACAGGTGGCTTACATACATTATTTCACTTAATCCTCCTACTGAATCTGTGAGGCATAGCCACATGCATATTTTAGATAAGAACAAAAATTAGCAAGAGTTGGAGTCAAGAATCCAGCATATATTCATGGCCATGAAGCCTTGGGCCTTTGCTCTGCACCCCGTGGAAAGAGGAACACTTAGTGTGAGTCTTCACATTCCAGAATGAACACAAAGAAGCTGGGATCTTGCTTCTGTTTCATGACGATGTTTTCTTACTGGCAGTGGAGGTGGTGAATATGCAGAGTTTTCATCTTGTCAAATTCACACATGTATAAACGCTAACTGAAGTAAAATTCCTAATCATCACAAATTCTGGGTGAAATCGTACGCCCGAAACTCTGTTTCCTTCCATCAACATACGGTTCTCCTCAGATCCCAGTTCCATGAGTGAAAATAAACTAGCAAAAATACTCCCAAAGGAGGTAATTTAGATAAATGGTAGCTTTACTGTCTTCACTTCTCACAGGTGAATCATGGCATTTCATGAACCACATGGATCCTATCAAGTTTCCAGTTTTTTCATGGAATCCCAGCCATCCAGAGCCATCACACGTGGGAAGTGGGACGTGATCCTGGAGCTCAGCCAACTCCACATGCTGACGAATGGGGAAACTGGCTGAGAAAGGCGAAGTGACTTATCCAAGGTCACAAAGCCGGTTGCCGATAGGCAAAAGTGTAACACAAATCTAGCCTTTGGGACTCCACAACTCTCTGCCACCTCTTAGGACGAGCATAAACTAGATCAAACCTAAAGCAGTACCTTCAAAATGTCACCCACGTCCAACAGACACGGGGAACAAATCCAGTCCTGTTCCGTTGATCTTTCTTCTCCTGGACTGAGTCACTTCTTGACTAGAGTAATCAAATTGGCTGGCTTCTGAACTATTTGGACAAGACTGGGATCAGACATTTCCATCCCAAATCTTTGTTCATTCCTCTAGGACTCCATCCTGACGTAGACTGAACACAAATAAGAAAGACTGGTGTGCAGACATACATGTTGTCCAGAAAAGCTGAACTGAGTATTTGGCTTCCTAAGGATTCGAAGGTCCTTCCTGTTAGGATCGTTAACCCACCTCTTAATGAATCCAAAACTCATACATTCATTCCTCAGAGAAATAACCATGAAATAAGAAGCCCTCCAAGGCTCGGTCCGCTCTGAGTGAAATTTGACTGTGCCTCAGTGGGGTATCTCTTCCTAATTTCAAAATCAGCCTGAAGACGGGAAAGTTGACAGGTCAAAATGACAAACTCACCCTCAGAGTTGCTTCTTGGGATCTTCCTTCCAATGCAGCCTTTTAAGTGGAAATCAGACCTAAGAAATCTTCTCAGAGCCCAAAACTCTCCTACATTCTGTCGTCCCAGATCATTGAGGCATACGTGACAAGAATGAAAGGCGCTACCTGGATTTGGGTTTTTTCTTTTTTCTTCTTTATTTTTTTTTTTCATTTTTAAAAATGTTTTGCATCAAAAGTAAGTTTTGTGTTTTTTTTTTCATGTGTGCTTAACAGGTTTTAATTTTATAAAACATTGTGCAACCAGATACCTTAGGGAACAGTAATTAACTGGGATTATGTTTTCATTTCAGTGAATTCTAAATGAGAAGCCTAAATACTGATTTTTGTCTATCACCAAATGGGAAAACACACAGTGTCTCATTCATTAAGTATATTCCTTTGCTTACTATGAATAATTTCCTAATGATATTTGCAATTTGCCCCTTGCTTAAGCAGGTCTTCCCCAGGAAATGCAATGGATTATTTAAAATAATAGAAAAAGTTTAATTTTGATTGTGATACTCGTTCCTGAAAGTCTTCAGTCCACATTCTTCCCACCAACGGTTGGCCACTACCCCAAAAAGGGGCCAAATATTCACTTAACAAGTATTTCTTGTGCATCTACCATGGGTCAGTCATCGTTTAGGAAGCCGGATATCATTATAAAGGCAGTGTCACTTCCAAGTTAAGGTCAAGTTCATCTCAAAATGAGAACAAGGAGATAAAGGATTGCAGTTATACTTAAGTAATATACACGAAATATGAATTCAGGGACAGAAATGGATCTAGTGTGATATCTCTGCAGTGTGATGGTTCACCTTGATACAAATTTTAGTTCTACCGTTCAGTAGATTTTGATCTTGAGCAGAGAATTTTTGTTTAAGTCTCGCTCCTCATCTGTAAAATGGGAATAATAGTTTCTACCTTAAATGGCTCTTGTAGTTTTTAGTAAAATACTGATACTTGGAATATACTGAATAAATGGCAACCTCGTCTACATTGTCATCACATACAGAAAGCGACAAGTAAACTGTCTTGCATGCCAAAAATAGCCCCTAACCAGCAGCTGTTGCACTTCTGCTTACACAGTGAGAAACCTGGCAACCTTTCTTTCTAGAACAGGTCCATATACACAGATATGTTAAGATGGGCTCTTTGTCTCTGACATATATCCCTGGCACTTTTGCCCTAAAACATCACAATAAAGGCTTACTTTGGATAAATTCTGTAGTATGTCGGGAAATAAGTCATTAATTAGGGATGTCTCCAAGGGTGACTTTTTTTTTCAAAGTGCCATTTTATTAATTTCAAGTTCACAAGGCAATCAGACTAATCTGGGATAATTTCTGTTGCAAGTCCCTAGGGAACCCGTTTTGATCAATAAAAGGGAGAGATGTGTAGTTAATCTGTCATTGCGTCTCTGTATGGGTCCCCTTGCACAATACTTTAGGTACCTGAAACCAGCCTGCCTTCTCATGTACACTATTATTTGCATTATCTGTAAAGAGTTTGCCATACAAAGACACAGCCCATCCCAATGGCTGTCTGAATTTTAACACAATTTTCTTAATGAAGTTCTAGTCTGGTCTCTGTACTAAGAAGAAGACAAACAAATTCCAAAGTGATTTTCACCAATTAGAATAATTATCTCACGGTGGCATGAAATTTTCTTGCTCGTGGCCTCTTGAAAGCAAGTACATCTGTTAGTCTTGGTTGGAGGAGATTTGCACTGAGGGAAGGAATAAAATAAATACCCTTTAGTTGAGCAGTCATTGACTCTCCTAATGGAGTTTGGTGGCTAGACTTTCAGGAAGTTCATAGGTTCAGACAATTCAAATGGGTCTTTGAAAAATGGGCCAAATGACTGATGTCCAGTGTAGAATGGAAACAATGAATGTGTTAACAACAAATCACTCTTATCTACTCATTAATGTGGGTCCCACAAGGATTTCTAAGAGTCCATATTCCCAACTTAGGTTGGGTTACTAATTCAGTTGTTATATGAACATTATAAAAAGGCATTTATTCCAATAAGTCTCTTTTTCATGTAGTTTTAAATAAAAGCACACATACTTCAAGAAGCAAACCATTTCACCACACTCTATGAAATATGACCATAAGCCATATTCCTTACCCCAGATTTCTCTCCACACTATCACTATCAGGGGCTTAGATAATAAAATAACCCCAATTTCAAACCCATTTTCTTTTTCTGTGTTTCTCCCTTGAAGTTTTGTTCTCTCTTAAGAACCAAAAAAACTCCCTATTTGTTGTTTTTGACTTGCTTCATTGGAATAACATTAGAGAGAAACAAAGGAAAATATTTTAGGATAATGGAACATTTTGAAGTTTACAAGTACCGTTGACTCTTGAACAAAGTGGGGGTTAGGGGCACCAACCACCCACACACAGTGGAAAATCTGCCAATAATTTTTGACTCCCCCCACACTTAGCTACTAACAACCTTTTGGTAACCAGAAGCATGACTGATGACAAAAACAGTTGATTGACACACAGTTCGAATGTGATATGTTTTATACACTATATTATCACAATAAAGTAAGCTTGAGAAAAGAAAATGTCAGATAAAAATTCATAAGGAAGAGAAAATGCATTTATAGTACTGTACTCTAGTTATCAAAAAAAAAGAAGAAGAAATCCACATGTAAGAAGACTTGTGCAGTTCAAACTCGTGTTGTTCAAAAGTCAACTATAATTTTACACATAACACATCACTTGGCATGTTCATTCACAAAGTATCTGCTCAACCACTGCATTTCAAGAACTGGTATGGGACACTGGGGATGCAAAAAAGAAAGGTGGTGTCTGTCTTCAAAGTGTTTACAGTTCACCTTTGTAGCAGATAGCCTATTGTTATCCTACCCATTGTTTTACACAAGGAGGTGAAGGGACTTGACTGAAGTGACAGAGCACCAGCCTTGGAGCCAAAATCAAGGACTTCTTCAGTAGAACCATGTTCATTCTCTTCTACAGCACCGCCTTGGTGGAGGAACTCTCTCTGCCTCTCACTTTTGCGTCTAGACAACACTAAGAAATGATGGGAACTTGGGGTGCCTGCACGCTTCAGTTAGTTGGGTGTCCGACTCTTGATTTTGGCTCAGGTCACGATCTCAGGGTTGTGAAATCAAGCCCCACCTCTGGCTCCACACTCCACATGGAGACTGCTTGAGATTCTCTCTCTCTCCCTCCCAAATAAATAAATAAATAAAAATCTTTATTTAAAAAAAAAAAGATGGGAACATAATAGAGATTCAGGAAAATGGAAGTTTCTTCTGGGAAAGATGTGTGTCATGTTTATGCTCAGAATTTCACTCAGGCTTGAGGCACTATAAGCTGTGTGCTATATGTAAAAAGCTTTAAGGTCGTTTGAAGATTTGGTCCACCACAAATGTGGAGGAAAATGTAATATAATCGTGTTTCTGCCTTAATTTGTGGATATCAATAGGCAGTGGGCATTATCTGACTTGCAGATGTCGACTCTTTCATGTGACTTTCAAATATTTACTCTCACAAGGGTAAGTATGATAGCCATTGTCATATGCTCAAAAATATTTATTTTTAAGGTGGGAGAGAGAGAGAGAGAGAGAGGAGGAAGCAACTTGCTCTTTCATCTGGACACAAAATAATTGTCCAAGGAAAGATTCATATCTAATCAAGGGGGTGAAGGAAGCATCTCATTAATTTGAGGAAGACTAATAGGCACAATCTTAATTGTACTGCAAAGAAAATAAAGATAGGGTTACAGGAACAGGAAGGAAACCCCCGTGTCCTATAAGCTACTCTGTCACAGGAGTGCATTAAGCAACAGGAATTTTTAAGATAGAACAATTATTTTCCTAAGTCAAGGGTTCCTAAATGCATAAGCTTTGCTTTAGTGGAAATTCCTTTTGGGGGGAAAAAAATGACCTGCTTATCAATCGTGTGTTCACTCTAAAGGCATTCTTCAAGCCTTTAATTTCCTACTCGTAAATGTAGAATGTACACTTCACGCCTCTGTGCCCTTTTTGATTCTGGCCACGAGGACTTTTTCAACATCTGATTCACAGCATCTCCTGTTTTCACTGTAATCTCTCTGATACAGACAAAACAAAAGAATGGAGACAGAGCAGGGAAAGGGCTATCCAAATGGACCTTCAGGGTATCTTGATACTGTGTTGAAATATCTCCTGCCTCTGGAACCAGGTCTAGATCCAAGAGGAGCCAGTTATCAAGAGTGCTGTTCTTCTAAGGGTAGCTACAGTGTTGGAAGGGTGGGGAAAACAGAAAGGGTAGACAAAGTTATGTGTGCCATCCAATATGGCGGCCACTAGCCACGTGGATCAGAGTATTTGGAATGTGGTTAGTCCAAAGTAAGATGTTCTTAACTAGAAAATATGCGCAGGGTTCAATATCCAAACAAATGTAAGTATCTATCAATAATTTTTATGGTGATTATGTGTTAAAATGATATGTTGGTTATGTTGTGTTAAATAAAATATATTATTCAAATTAATATCACCTGTTTTATGTTGCCTTTTTAATGTGACTATTAGAAAATTTAAATTAGGGCGCCTGGGTGGCTCAGTGGGTTAAAGCCTCTGCTTTTGGCTCAGGTCATGATCTCAACGTCCTGGGATCGAGGCCAGCATAGGGCTCTCTGCTCAGCAGGGAGCCTGCTTCCTCCTTTCCCTGTTTCTCTGCCTGCCTCTCTGCCTACTTGTAATCTCTCTCTGTGTGTCAAATAAATAAATAAAACCTTAAAAAAAAAGAAAATTTAAATTATACGTGTGGCTCACATTATAATTCTTTTGGACGTCACTGTTATAGACTATTTCTCTTGGCTTATCCTTACCCATCTTAAAAACAAAAACAAAGCTAATGCATCTGAGGAGTAGGAGAAATAAGACACATTTCTCCAGAAAGTTCTATCTTGACTGAGAGGTCCCAATGTGCAAATGGCAGAAACAAAGGTTTGACTAAGGTTTCTCACCCTGGCACTCACCCATTCTTTTTTTTTTTCCTCCCAAACAGAAACAGTCTCTAAGTGTTCTAAGGAAAGCTGTTGTCGAAATGGCTTCTCTTATCCTGAATAAAAACTCCAAATCTTGAGACAAGCTCAACCCTCAGAGAATCTCTATCTTACCTGTTCAGATCCAGGACATTCCAACAACTATCTGAACTTGATATTTGACAGTCTACCTAAATGACCCATTAAAGATTGAAAATGCTATTTCTAGATCGGGGAATCACTTGTTTCAGCGCTATTGTCTGTGTAGTCATTGCTATTCAATCTTTGGAGGTACATCAAAAAATGACAACCTAATAACTCTCAAAGCATTTTTAACCCTGTTGGGATAGTTTAAGAAGAGAGCTTCTCTCTCTTGAATGTTATAAAGACATCAATGCACTCCCACTAGTAATTACTCTGGAAAATCTGTAAAATAGCTTTGGCTCTAATTAATGACATTTGAAACGGTCATCATAGTCATTTGTAGTTACCAAATTTCCATCAAAGAATAAGACAAATACAGAAATCTAAAACTCAGCAAAGGAATTGGTTATGTATTCACTTGATTACAGGCCACAGAAAAATCTGGCACAAAAAGTTTGAGGGTTTAGGGCAGTGAAACTACTTTGTAGGATACTGTGATGCTGGATCCATGTTATTTGTAAATTTGTGCAAACCCACAGAAGGTACGACACCAAGAGTGACCCTAATGTAAACTGGGTGATGATGACGGTGTGGGGGTAGTTTCATCAGTTACAACAAATATACCACCTGGTGGGAGCTGTTGATAGCATAGGGGGTTGTGCATGTGTGCGGTAGGCGGCATATGGGAAATTGCTGTGAAACTAAAATTGCTCTATAAAAGAAAGCCAAGAAACTTTTTTACATACATAAAAAATTAGGGGCTTAATGTTTTCCTCACATAACCAGAAATCTGCAAGAGGACCGTTCACAGCTAGTACCACAACTCCATGCTTCCATTAGGGATCCAGGCTGCTCATTCTATAGATCTGCTCAATGACATTTAGCTTGTAGATCCTATTCCTTACATTTGTTACCTTGCGGTTGCAAGATGGCTGCTAAACATCCGGGAATTTCTGTGTTCTGGGCTGGAGGAGCATGAGGCAGCAGTTCCTGTCTCAGGAAAGCAAAAACCCTTCCCAGAAACCCTCAGTTTTGTCTCATTGGCCAGAAGTATGTCATGTGACCAACCCAGATGCAAGGGAGGCTGAAGAAGTGAGTGTTTTTAGCCCGACTTATTGCTATTCTGGACAAAATCAAAATTCTTTTACTAAGGAAAAGGCGGATGCGCTTTGGGTGGGCATTAGCAGTCCCTGCCACAGAGGGATCTGGAGTTTCTCTCATCACCTTAGACATAATGAAACTCAAACAACTGATAACACTGACCTTTGACAAGTATGAAAAAGCTGAAGAAAAGCATACAAACTTTCAAGAAGCTATCACATTCATAAATCTGACCAGAGGCAAATAGGACTGAGAACTATTTGTTGACTAACCACTTAAAACCAATTTTTGTTGATTATAATGATGTTTTTGTAAACAATAGGTACACTGGTACAACTATATTTGAATAATAATGGGCTTCTCTGATGGTTATCAGAATAATATTAAGGAAATAGCGTTTGACTATAAAAGGTCACCTGTGAGTTCAGTGGTGAGGAAAACAATTTGGAAAAGAGTAAAGAGAAATAACCTATTTGAGTCCCACTTTTCTCCGAAACTGTCTTCCAAATGACATCTCTAGCTGATTTACCACCTTCTCCCAAGGAATATGTAAATAATCCCTTCCAGTCTGGAGAGTAGAAAGGAGTCCGTTGAATCACTGAGAGATCACTGATATTGTCAGTCTACCAGGAGGAAATGACATCAACCATCCAGTCACTCAACTTGGGGCTTTATGAGATGTGTCTTTAGAGATGGGATGAAATGAGTAGAGTAGAGTAGAGTAGAGTAAGTAGAGTAGAGTAGAGTAGAATAGAATAGAATAGAACAGAACAATAGAATAAGACTGCATCATTTGTAATAAAGGTGGTATTGTTCTAAGAAACTTCTGGTTCAGTCATATGTGAATGTGTGTACTGGGCACGATGTAAAACGAATTTCTGTGGGTTGTGGTCAAACAAGTTTGAAAAGCCACTATCTTAGCAGTTTCAGAACACCTAAGAGCCTCCATTAGCATAGATCACCAAAAAGAAAATACAGCCTTAAAAACAGCATGAGAACTCAAAACAAGAAACTCGCCTAAGAAAATTAAAGTCAAATGTAGAGTAATTCCACCTCCAGACCTGTGGAGTACGTAAAAAAAAATAAAATGCAGGAATGGCAATTTGGGGGGGGGAGAGACGGTACTATTTGTAAAAAAAAAATTAAGGGGGGGTTGCAAATCTTTATCCTGTTATAATTATTTTAGTTTGTGATGAGTTAGAAAAGACACAACACTTGGGAACAAGGGACAAGGACCAAATGGCACCCAAGAATGGTACAATACCAATCTGAAAGGACTTCAGAAAAAGCAGTAAGACTGATTCTGACCAGCCATTGATGAAAGGTGCCACCTTAGAGAGAAAGCATCAGCAGTGAAACAAGATTGTGCTTGCAGAAGTCACATGTAATTAGTTATGTTTATAGGTCTTATAGGTCTAAATTAACAGTCCCAACCCTCTGTTGTTTTTATTATTTGCAGGTAATTACTTTTGTTGTTTTCTAAAGTCACAAGTTAAAGAACACTGTCAGTAACTTTTAATGCAAATGCCAGGTAATGGCAGGCTCGGTTTGTTTTCTGGAGTTTACCATGGGAATGAATGCCCAGTAAACAAGGGCTCCCTAACCAGCAGCGGTACTGGTAATTTTACAAAGGTCACCCAAACCAGAAGTGGCCCTGGATCAGAATTGTACATGGTTTGCCTGAGCTGTGTGTGTGCTTCAGAAAGGGTAGTGACCTGGTTTCTCAAACCAATATTCTGTAAATAGTTGGTCGGTATTTTTTTTTTATTTTAAAGATTTTATTTATTTATTTGACAGAGAGAGAGAGCACAAGCAGGGGGAGCCGGGGGCAGAAGGAGAGGGAGAAGTAGGCTCCCCGCTGAACAAGAAGCCCAATGTGGGGCTCGAACCCAGGACCCTGGGATCATGACCTGAGCAGAAGACAGACTCTTAACTGACTGAGCCACCCAGGCACCCCCATTTGATCAGTATTTATTAAGGTGAGGAGCTGAGCACTGTGACATCTTCTGCCTCCAAACTCGCATCCCCATTTGGCAAGTGCAAACCCTATAGTTAACGAGATTCTGTTCAGCCACTACCTAAGCCTTCCCCTCACCTCAAGCAGCTTCCAACTAATAAAGCATTCTCCATGAGAAGAAGTCTATAATCTACAGTCATCTCTAGCTTATCACATTTCCAGTGATTGTTGACTTCCTCTTTAGTTGGACCCTGGGTGCCCAGCTCATCCTATTCCTTGATCTCTCTCTCTCTCTCTCAACATTCCACCATTTTGGTAATGACCCACAACCCAGGCTTTGTGTGAGACAGGACAGTTACTGATGAGGGGTAAAGAGACTCCAACATCTGATCATCCAACATCCATAAGGATGCTCCTTGCCATCGTCACCAGGGCAGAAGAGGGAGTGAGAAGAACCACTGTCTCTCTCTTTCACATATATCTTGCATGCTGGAATTTCTTTTCCTCTTGTTTGCTTCACAAGAACTTAGCTCAGAAAAATCTTTGAGTTAAGCCATGATCTGTGCAAGTCATTAAAGAGAGTTCTCAGCTGTTACCCTCCTTGATGAGGTTATACTTCCTGAAATAAAACAAAAGCCTCTAAAAAATCTGGAGAAGTATAAAACTATTTAGGTAGATGTGTAAATGAGCTTTGGGAAAAATCAATCCTAATGCAAAGAAAGAGCCTTGTCAAATTCAAGACAATGGAGTCAGATTTGTCTAGTATTGTGGACAGTTGCTCTCTGGGTGGTTAGTGCCCTACCTCCTGCACCCCCACAAGGACCCCAGCCCTTTTTTCAGGGAACTGTTCCTCGCCCACTCTAATGTAACTTTGCTCAAACTGCTAATCAAATACTCAGAGCTCCCCACCATGGGAATGGGCCAATGACAGTAGGAGTCTGTCTCTGAGATTGTTTTAACTGAGGCCTCTTGGTCAAGAGGTAGATAGATGTGAATGATAGACTGTTGGTGGTTATCTTCTCTATGAGCAGAAAACCGATCTGAAGCAGAAAAAAATAAAAGCAAAAGGAGAGCCGAAAGGAGAAAGAGCCCACCGATGACCTTTAAGTCTTTGAATAAAGTTTCTCTGGAACCAGACTTCCCACTCTATGAGCCAATCCATTCTCTTTTTGCATGAACAAGGTGGTGCTGGGTTCCTGCCATTTACAAATGAGTTCTGACTGATGCTCCAATGACTTTTCATCACCCTAAGCCCATTGTTTATTCTGACAGATAGATCCAAGAGTGAACCTTGTATAGGGTTATATATATATATATATATATATATATATATATACGTGTATATATATATATATATACGTATATATATATATATATACACGTATATATATATATATATATATATATATATATATAACCCTATACAAGGTTCACTCTTGGATCTATCTGTCAGAATAAACAATGGGCTTAGGGTGATGAAAAGTCATTGGAGCATCAGTCAGAACTCATTTGTAAATGGCAGGAACCCAGCACCACCTTGTTCATGCAAAAAGAGAATGGATTGGCTCATAGAGTGGGAAGTCTGGTTCCAGAGAAACTTTATTCAAAGACTTAAAGGTCATCNTATATATATATATATATATATATATATATATATATATATATATATATATATATATATGGGGTTTTACTGCCTGGCTTCTCCTGGCCAAGATTCAGTTACCATGTTTCTCCCTCTTGAAAGCCTTTCTTGACCTTCCCAGGAAGAAGAGCATATTCTCCTTTATTTTCCCAGTCTGTTTTATGCCTGGCTCTTTCACAGTTCTTCTCCCATTGCTGATCTCCCCCATCAGACCCATGAACCTCTGGAGTCTAGAAAACAGGGGACTGAACTGTCCCTCATCTTTGCTTTGCCAGCTCCAAAGCATAGCTGGTACATGAGAGGTAGAATAGATATTAAATAGAAGTCTGTCAGATAATGTAACTGCCATATGAAATATTCAGAGAAGAAATAGCTCTTTGCAGAATCTCCACTAAATATCTTCTGATTTAAAAATGATAGGCTAAACGCAAACATCTCCCCAGTGAACTACACAAGTTACTGTCTCGTTTTATTTCCTCCTTTACGGACTCTATAGCATAAGGAAATTTCACTTTGTAGCTAACTAACTAATGCATTCATTTGTTCAACAAGTGTGCACTGAGTACCTAAGATTCAACTCCTTATCTCAAAAGGCAGATTGTCACTCAAAATTGAGTTTAGTTCTGAATTCTATTGGACAAAAGAAATTTGGTTGACCAAATGTGATATATACGATCTAACATTTCTATTCTTTTTTTTTATACTTTTAGGTTTTCCAAATCCTTTTTAGACTCTCCAATACCAAAAACTATATATATGTATATATCTGTTTTCTAGAGCCTTTTGTGTTATTGAAAGCTGAGAAGTAGGCAAATTAAAGAAAATAATTTGTATCGGTAAATGTTGACAAAATCATTTTAAGATTGGCAACCTGTGCATCTGTGGCAAGCCCTGGGACTTTTTAATCTACAAGCCCCACTGACATTTTTTGATGCTTCCATTTCAAGGCAATAGACCAGAGTCTGAAGAGTATCTTCATAAAACTGTCTATAAACTGCATAGTTATCTCTGGGATTTCACTATCTTGATCACATGAACCAGACTCATCTACTTATCAACCCACTCATCATTGTCGATCACAACAGCTAGGTGAAGAGTGAGACAAATGTACTCCAGTTCATCAGGGCAAAGGTGTCAGTCTTAGTGGGGAGGAAATCCCTAGCTGTTGGGACAACATAGCTGTGTTATTGGCTTGAACGGTAGACCAACAAACATTTCTGGAGATTGCAGGGTGATAATTAACCCAATGGTAAGTAGAGATCACAGTATCTTCTGAGGATCACTCTGTTTCCTTAGCTGGAGGACAAGTGATTGGCAAAATGAACCTATGTTTTCGGAATGCAACTCTAGGTAAAGACAAACCTTCCAGGAGCTAACCAGGAGAATCACAATCATATAATTAATTGTACAAAAGTCTATTGTCCCATGAAGTCAGTAACACTCATGTGTACAGGTAGATCAAGTTTTGAATAATTTCTCAATACACAGTTCACACTTCTAATTCTGCTGTTACGTATGCCAGAAGTTGTCCAAGTGTGGTCTGATGAACTCCAGAGTCCCCAAGATCTTTTTGGGGAGATCAGAGGTCTTCCTTTTGCCTACTACATGTGTGTGTGCTGAACCCACTACATGTGTGTGTGTATGTTGAACTCAGAAGCAGATGTGAGAAGTCAGATAGTTTCCTTAAAAATGCAAAGTGAGATATCTCTTCTCACTAATTTTGCGTTGGAAAATAGTTACTTTTCATAAAACATATGGGGTTTTTTTTGACATATCATAGATTCATTGTGGTTATTTTTAATGCCCCATTCTTAATTTCTAGTAGAATAAATATCACAGATACAACACATTTTTAAAAAAAGCATTTTGGGGTCCTTAGTAATTTTTAAGAGTCAATGAACCTTGACATCAGAAAGTTTGAGAACCACTGATTTATACATTCTAGTTAAGTTTTTAGGTATTAGTCGACATACTCTAATGTTTCTTAAGCCTATTTTCTTTCTTCTTGATTTTATGTTTCATCAGTTCGATGAGTAGTAAAAAACCATAAAGGAATCTTACTAATGTGGTGGATTAAGTCACAACAAATGAGCAATGATTGAGAACCTACTGTGTGCAAATCATTACCTAAATACACAAAGACCAAGAGAGATATTCCTTCTACTGACCCCTCCCCAGAGATATTTGCACTACACTAAACCTACAGTATATAATGCAAAATATACTCTCACAATTTGGGATTATAGGGTGGAAGTGTTTGTCTTTGAAATCATCCAAGAGAGAGGTTGAACTTTTCTAGGACACTCGACTCTTTCGTTGAATATTAAGAACCTGATTATTTCTCTCCAGGGTTTTCTAAAATGTGTGGCTCCTTGTTCTTGACCATGGCAACCAATGCTCTTTTTAATCATAATAGGACAACCTGGGGCACTGATTTTAAATTTCAAATAATATCAGCACACTTCACACAAAGTTGGTCATTACATATGGCTTGTGACATTCTATTGAACATCATGCTTACAGACAGGAGTAACCAGTTGTCTTACTTCAAGGGTATTAGGAAGATCAGAAAGTAGCTATGCCTAAAACAAACAGGAAATACGAAGAATAACACTCTGGGAACAAAATTTCATCATTTGGCCTTTAAACCATGTTGTCAAATGTCTTTAAGATTATATCCCTCTCAGGTCTGGTTTAGAGGATTTCAAATAATCCAACTAAAGCACAGTTGCATATGCCAATTCATTACCACAACAGGAAAAATATTGCATTAAGGAGTCTACCTAATCAGAAAACCTTTGTACCAATATATCCTCGCAATATGCCCTACAAGTCTCTTTAAATGTATAAAGAGATGGTTGATGATTTTTTAAAACAAATTATGGGCAAATAACAATTCTAACAGTTGGTTACAACTGCTATTTTGTTTATTAGAGAAATAAGTTCTTTATTATTAGAGAAATTATTAGAGAAATATTATTAGAGAAATAAGTTCTGCCCATGCTTCTTTATGGGTTTGTGTATTTGTGTGGATTTGTGTAGAATTAACAATTCTAACCATTGGTTTCAACTGCCATTTTGTTTATTAGAGAAATAAGTTCTTTATTATTAGAGAAATTATTAGAGAAACATTATTAGAGAAATAAGTTCTGCCCATGCTTCTTTATGGATTTGTGTATTTCATTTTGTTAAAGGAATGGTCTATGACTGTTTCCCTGAGGCTGCACAGTGCTCTATCATAATTACACTATTTGAAATCATTTCAGATAGCCTATTTTGGATAGAATCAAGGAAAAACAAGTATTACAAGCTTTTCACATAAAAATGACTTCTTGTTCATGAAATATAACTATTTAATGAACATAATTCATTAGGACACCTGGGTGGCTCAGTGGGCTAAGCATTCAACTCTTGATCTCAGCTCAGGTCTTGACCTCAGGGTCATGAGTTCGAGCCCCACATTGGGCTCAGTTCTGGGTGTGGAGTCTACTTTAAAAATAATAATAAACATATAAACATAATTCATTAAATGATAAATGTTTTCAACATATTAGGTGCAACACTTGACTTGGTAAAAATTTATTGGTAACTACTTTATCCTGCATTTTAATGCCACAGCTTAAGATGAAAAGAAATTATAATTACACAATAATCCCCATTCATACCTCCTGGACAAGGCCACCTTTGTTATCTAAGGTGGTTTTCCATAGAAATAGTGCTTAATCTTGGGAATATGGGAGGAAATTCAATTGACTCCCTTTCTTCTTCCTCCTCTTTTCCTCCTTCTCCTTCATTGTGTCTTCTTACATTTGCCATTAAATTATATTGATGAGTAAGTGCCCTTTGTCTCATTATGAAACCCATAAGCTGTTGCCTGTGCTTCCCTGGTAAGAAATGGGTCCCTGTGCCACATTTACAGAGGGAAAAGAAGTCCTTAGCATTTGCTCAGGCTCAATCACAGCCAAAGACTGGCATATAAACAAAACTCATTTATGTCCAACAAAATAACCCTTACAACCCTAGCGCATTAGTGTGACGTCATAAAATTTCTCATGTCATTGATGGCAGATGTCAGAAAAGGGAACGACGATGTTCAGTTCTGGAACACTGGCAACAGAAGGCGGGATTATGCCTGGCTGAACCAATGACGACAGCACAGACTTTTCCATTTTTTGAGAAATTTGCCTTAGGTCTCAAATGCTGAGACTTCCTCTCTCCTGTTCGTAAAAACTCACCGATGCAGAGGTAAAAATCGGCCAAGCTCTTTAAACTATCTGTATGGAAGCAAGTGAAACCATGGGATTAAACCTGTAAAAAAAAATAATAAAAAAATTTTTAAAAGTCAAATCAAAAGTCAATAAAGTGAACACCCTTCACTTACTCATTACAATGTCATAATAGATGCAACACGTGCGGCACTCCAGTCACTTGTGGAAGGAAATTTTTCCAGCACTTAGAACCCAAGCTTATTTTTCTGAAACTTTTTTTCATAAAAAGAATCGAATCAATTTTATAAAGATTTCAGGAAGAAAACCATTTTAGGGCCTGAACTATATATAAGGAACTGTATAGAATTTGGGGAGATTGTTTACTTTCCAAATCATTTAAATGAGAATTTCAACTTGTTCACTCACGTGGGAACATCTCTGAAATGTTCATGTTTAAGGTCATCAGAAATATCAACGTCATAAGTATGCTGTGAAGAAAACTCAACCAGCCAAACAGTAAATATTTACTTGAGCACCTACTATGTGTTGTCCGTGGCATGAAACACAATGGTCGCTTAGCTCTTTTACACAGGTGTTCGTTCCTTCTTTGTTCAAAAAGTTTTGTCAAAACTTTTTCAAAAATAAATCTTTAAATTCAAAATGTTTTATTAGTCATAAAAATGATAAAAATCTTCAAGCTGAAATGGACCTTAAATATCACGTGGTCTACATTCTGTTTGACAAGGTAAAGTTACCTAATTATTTCCACAGATGTATAGACCAGACTTGCCTCAATGCCATTTTGCAATTATAAAATTGTAACTGACCTGTAGAAATATCTCACTAGTGACTTTCTGAGAGTCTTCAGAACAAAGTGTACGGTCCCTGAAGCCCATATTTTAAGATGTGTACATAAACTCATTAGCCAGGAAGCGAGTATTGAATTACTCACATTGGATTTTCTTGGCAGCAGTGCTCACTCTTTCCGAGCAGCTCTGCCGAAATCTTGGGCACCCACCAGGTGTGTTTCCTCAGAAAGCCATCGCATCTTCCTCTTAGTTGACTAAACAAAAAAACAAAAAAAAACAAAACAAAAAAAAACTAAAGCCAGTTTTTTCAATCAAGAGAGTAACCTGGAACACTCAAGAGATGGGTTGCTGTGTATTTCATTATTATTATAAATTAAAGCATGAGTCTGGTATTTACAGAAAGGCGTTACATAGAGAATATTTACTTCTGAGCATCGCTTCAGAGTTCAAATCACAAAAACCCATTTTGCCCAGAGGCAGAATTTATTCTGAAAACCTCAGTGCTTTGGAAGTTGCAAAAAAAAAAAATTTTTTTTTGATAGCACTATTTCTGTCTAAATTTGATGAAATTCAGCTTAAAAAGAGAGAATTTTGAAAATCATAGGCTTTTTTTTTAATTAGATGGTGCCAAATGACTGAATTCATTGAACTTTTCAATTAGTTATTTGGGTAGCATTTAGACATGTGCTAGTTTCACGAGGAGTGCATAATGCATATTAAAGATTCTAATTAATCATTCCAGGTTTGAGATCAAGACCATTTATGCTCATGACTTTTCTCCTGCCTTCCAGGAAAAACAAACTGAGATTCAAGTGGAGTGGAAAAAGATGATAATGTTGTGCGAGGAGGAGCAGTTCAACCATCTTGGGTAAATTTGCTGAAAATATTTGACATACACAAAGGCAATATTAAACAATCCGACCCAAATCCTGTGGGTATCTACTACTGAATGTACTGTGTGTTTTCAGGCTCTGTGCCTTTGCTTGTCCTGTTTTCTCCACTCAGAATTCTCTTTCCCACCTGGTGAGCCCTCTACTCTCCCTTCAAATGCAACACACATATCGCTTCTGTAAAGTATTCTTTAATTCCTCGAGTCAGTATTAATTACAAACTCCTCTGAGCACACGTATTTATGACAGTCTTTGCCACATTGTTGTATGATTATTTGTGCATTGTCTTCCCTCCTTTCACAGTACGATCTCCGTAGTCATCTTTGTTATCCTTGACTGTGGAACACTGCTCCTGCGGTTGGAGGAACGGTTCTAAGCCTGTATGATACTGGTTTGCACACTGGGGTCCTGAGGCCAGTGGCATCACCTGAGTCAGCTGATATCACCTGGGAACTTAGAAGAAATGCAAATTTTCAGGCTCCACCCAAACACCTCCTTGAATCAGTAATTCGGGTGCAGGGTAGAGGGGGGTGAGCGGGGAAGGGACAAAAATGTGGGGTTTTAACAAGCCCCCTAGGTACTAGGTAATTCCAATGCCTGCCAAAATTTAGGCTTTATCTCTGACATGAAAGTCTCAAGGTGGGGAAATGTAGCTGGTGAGAGGACACTAAGCCCTTTCCCCTGACCTTCAAGTTGTCCTTGGGATCCTATCTCTCGGACCTGCCTGCTATCAACACACATCTCCCTTTAAAACTCTAACCGATGGCAATTTCCATTAGTTTAGCTGACACAGGCTATGATTTTCAGAAACTTCTCTAAATTCAAAGAACAAAAGCTTAAAAATGAAAAAAAAATCAGAAACAAAATTTGCAAAGCGACTGATTTTTCTGTAGTTAACTTCAACCAAAGACAGATACTATCGTACTCTGCGTCCTGCCTAAAAACAACGACCAGTTCTGATATTCTAGAATACCGTTATGACGTGATACACAGCACACTGAGATACCCCCAACCCTTTATAGAGCAAACCCAACAGGGCAACCTGGACATAGCCCTGAGGGTACAGAAGTTAGGGGGCCGGACTGACCAGCTCGGAGACCTGAAGCAGATTATCAAAATGTTCCAGCCTTCTTTTCCTCCCATAAAATGGAAGATAATACCACTGAACACATGGTCATCTAAGAATGAATTAAGATCATCTTTGGACAGGAACTTTGTAACTATACGCCATGAAAGCACCATACATATGTCTATATATGATATTGGAAACTATATTTATAATTACACTAATAGTAAGGCAGACTTACTATGAACACTTATGTCACAAGTGTGAGTCATGTTGCCAAAGATTAATTTAATCAATAAAACTTATTAAAATAGCAACAGATTTCAATTCCAGATAAATTTTCACTTCCATAGCATGTGTTATGTTTTCCTTACTTTGTATTTTTTATTTTTTATTTTTTAAAGATTTTATTTATTCACTTGACACAGAGAGAGAGATTACAAGTAGGCAGAGAGGCAGGCAGAGAGAGGAGAGAGGAGGAAACAGGCTCCCCGCTGAGCAGAGAGCTGGATGTGGGCCTCGATCCCAGGACCCTGGGATCATGACCTGAGCTGAAGGCAGTGGCTTTAACCCACTGAGCCACCCAGGCACCCTTTACTTTGTATTTTTTAAAGATTTATATATTTATTTTAGAAAGAGAGAGAAAGAGTGAGGAAGGGGGGAAGGCAGTGGGATCGGAAGAGAAAGAATCTCAAGGAGACTCCTTGCTAAGCACAGAGCCTGATGTGGGGCTCGATCTCATGACCCTGAGATCATGACCTGAGCCAAAACCAGGAGTCAGACATTCAACCAACTGAACCACCCAGGCACCCCATGTTTTCCTTACTTTAAAATGATACCTCTTCATTGGAGAAATTCCAGAAAATATGGAAAAACAAAAGAAAAAAAAAGAAACATCACTTGTGATATCCTAACCAGACAGTTAAGATTTTCCATTTTTATATAAATTTTTAGTATAAAATTATAATCATATAGTACATAGTATATTTTAGTCTGCTGTATTCATATAGCACATATCATAAGTTGTTTTTCAATTTGGAAATATTCTCCCACAAAACTATTTCTACTAGCTGCAAGTATGATGCAAGTTTTCTACTAGCATCTGTATGAAGACACCAGAGTTTATTCCACTGGTGTTCTTTGTAGACATTTGGGTTGTTTCTAGGGCTTCGAAGTATAAATGTGCTTTTTGTATATTTATCATATTATCATCTCTATTTCCTGAGAATACATTCTCTGAAACAGAACTGTGAGGTCTATGCTTAATGAACACTTTTAAGACTTTTGAATCTTAGTGCCAACTTGCTTGACCAAAGAGTGGCATAAATTCATACTCCCATCAACAGCAAATGTGAGTGCTTGATTTTCCCCATCCTTCACTATATAATGTGATTATTTCTTTCCACTTTGCCAATTTTGCAGGGGTGCCGGGCTGTCGCATTGTCGTTTCCACTTACATTCATTTAATGACTACAGCAGTTGATATAACTAAATCATCAAATGCATTTTGGAGTTAATACACCTCCAAAGAAGACCTTTAAAAGCTTAAAATGGGAAAATCGTGTGGGACATTGAAATCTCAGTTATCAGAGAGAAACAGGGAAATAATGCCTCTTATCATTAAGATCAGAAAATAACTTAAATCTTATAACTACAGATTGTAAATAATTAAATTCATGTTACTGATACACACATGCAAACACGAATATAGATGCTACAGATGCCAATAGAGAGGCAGAGATCTGTATCAGTCAAATGCAAACTACTGCAAGAGGCTTGGGAGGGCAGAGGTTGCCTTTTATTACCTTCGTGCAAGTCCAAATCCATCCTTAGGATCACGTGCTCTCTTAAAGTCCTCTTTCACATCATTTTATGGAGGTTATACCTCTAACAAGCATGTTACGTGCCAACTCATAAATACCCTACACATAGGCTTATATCAGAGGAGGAACACTGCTAAGAGAAGAACTGAAGAGTGAACAGTAATGGTAACATGATTGCTTTCATGATCACAATGATTTCCTTCATTTCCATTATTACGATTTGTCTGTTCTTTTCCAAGTGGATTGTATCGTACATGCAGCTAAAATAATGAATCTCTGTAATTTTCACTGCGTTTCTGGGACTATGAGTACCTTCGATTCCTTTTTCTCTCTTCAAAGCATGCCACAGTTTCTCTCTTCAAGACACTGCTAACAGGTGCTTGGCTCTATTGCAGAGTTCTCCCTCTGCAATCCACTGCCCTAATTGTTAATAAGAATTTTGTGTCTTTGAAAGTGTGGTCCAACTTAATCCTAAGAAGTAAGTTCCTCATCTCCCCTACAATGAAGACAGTCCACCGTTATTTCTTTTTTCTTTTTTTTTTTTAAGGAAAATCTTCTTTTAATTGCTGTCAAGCCATGTTACACATGAGTGGTTATTCACGTCACAGTGTCATAAATTTTTGAGGGTAAGTGACAGTATAATAAAATAATGGGAAAATTATTTTTATTTTATTTATTATTATTATTATTATTATTATTATTTGCCTCAGGGGTACAGGTCTGTGAATCATCAGGCTTACGCCTTTCACAGCACTCACCATAGCACAAACCCTCCCCAATGTCCATAACCCATCCACCCTATCCCTACCCTCCCACCCAGTCCACTGTTATTTCAATGAGTGTTTACCAATTCCTTTATTGTCATTCTTGGTTTCCAAGTATAAAAGAGCAGAGGTTGACCATGTTTCCAATAGAAATGTTCTCTACTTGTTAAGTTTTTTAATAAGGTCCCAAAAAAGGATGAAAACTAAGTCTCCTTCCCAGAGTAGCTACGGAATATGACCTAGCACTGGACTGGGAATTCCACTGGGAGGAGTAATTCAGGAAGGAAGCTCCATGAGGTTAAGGTTGAGAAAGAAAATCTGGGATGTAAAAAAAGAAAAGAAGTTTATCGAGATCGACTATGTGCTAGGTAACGTGCCTGTGGTTTTATGTAAATCGACTGGTAATTCACTGTTAGTTCTGTAGAGACCATAACATGAGTTACACAATCTATATATACACACAATATATATACCTAAGGGTTGTTCCTCCATAGGATGAACAAATTTTTTTAACTTTGCTTTAATTCACCTATACTCTCTAATTTTTTATACTGTAAACTTGTAAGAATATATTATTATTTTTTTATTATTATTTGCCCCAGGGGTACAGGTCTGTGAATCATCAAGCTTACACCTTTCACAGCACTCACCAAAGCACAAACCCTCCCCAATGTCCATAACCCATCCACCCTATCCCTACCCTCCCACCCCCCAGTAACCCTCAATTTGTTTCATGAGATTAGGTGTCTCCTTCCCGATCCCATCTTGCTTCATCATTTTTCCCTCCCTACCCCCCACGACCCCCCACCCTGTCCCTCAAGTGCCTCATATCAGAGAGATCATATGATAATTGTCTTTCTCTGATTGACTTATTTCACTTAGCATAATACCCCCTAGTTCCATCCACATCATTGCAAATGGCAAGATTTCGTTTCTTTTGATGGCTGCAGAGTATTCCATTGTATATATATACCACATCTTCTTTATCCATCATCTGTTGATGGACATCTAGGTTCTTTCCATAGTTTGGCTATTGTGGACATTGCTGCTATAAACATTCGGGTGCATGTGCCCCTGAGGATCACTACCTTTGTATCTTTAGGGTAAATACCCAGTAGTGTGATTGCTGGGTCATAGGGTAGCTCTATTTTCAACTTTTTGAGGAACCTCCATACTGTCTTCCAGAGTGGCTGCACCAGCTTGCATTCCCACCAACAGTGTAGGAGGATTCCCCAAGAATATATTTTTAAATATTTCTCTTTAACTACATCTCAGACAGACATGTCTGGCAGTAGAGGCCCTGTGTTATCGACATGGCCTGAGCTGCAAAGAGAGGCACTCTTTCCCATGTGGGTACACAATCCAATCACAGTTTCTAGCTCTTCTACTCTCCTCTCCTCCATTCCGTGGCCTGACGTCACAGAGACTCCTTACTTAGCTCCCCTCACTTAACTGCCCGCCATTTTGGTCCTCTCATGTGGTAAACAGTGGCCAACACTAAAGGCCCAGAGCTATCACCGCTCTCTCTCTCACTCTGAAAGGGGAGCTCTTTCTCTTGACTTAGTTGCTACTCACACTGGCTACCCCTTCCCTCTCTTTCTTCCCAACCTTCAACCAGTTTTATGTTTTCCTTCCCATCTCATCTTCCACTCTTCCTTCCTCACATATTTTGGAAGTCAAGGGGACCTGAGATATAACACTCTTCCTTCCAACTAAACCCCAAGAATGGTGTGAGCAAAATGGGGAACCTCTGAGGGTTTGCTCTTTCTCTCACTTCACCCCTTTTCTCTTTCATCAGAATTTACCTCTTACCTTTGGCCCCACTCTTCCCAGTCAAAAGGCAGGGGATTTGAATCTTAAATCCAGATTTAAGAGCCAATTAAAATCATCCCTAGGAGCCAAGAAACTTCGACTCTGAAGAGCACTGTGTGAATTGAAATAATTTACTCAGTAAAGGAGGTTTCTAAAGATTTTAGGAAAGTGTCGTATTTTATCTGTAATTTGCAGTGAACCTAAAGGTCAGGATTTCAGCAAGGACACTGGAAAGGAAACTAGGATGGAAAAGTTCTGCTCTGTAAGTATTATAACTCATATTAGTTTTGATAAAAACTCTGTGGTAAATTATAATAATAGTAAGACCCATTCCCCCAAGTAGATTTGAAATATAAAAATACCGGAAATCCTGATTCTCTTAATACAAGCTTAGGAGCCAAATTTCTCCAGGGCTACCTGGCAGTCTTTTAAGCATTTTTTCAAAGTTCATTAAAATTTTCTCAGGTGAGTCTTTTCGGGCCCTGGGACTTCCTACCTGGGCAGATACAGAAGCCGAGACATGTACAAATAAGTACACTGTAGGACACAGCTTGTCAAATCCCATCAACTAGTAGGTGAGTCTGATAGCTGATGAGTTCACAGGAGAACAGTATTACTCAACCACAAACCCTTGCATCTTCCTTAAAACAGCTTTGTCTTTAATTGGATTGTATACCTTGTGTAAGTAGTCTCTCAACTCCCAACATTTACTTGGAGTCACTAAAATGCCCTTATGATTAAGTCATACTGGCTGCTTCTATCTACCGGAGAAGGCTGCAGAAAGGTGATGGGCAACGTCCCTTAGCTGTTCCACCATACGGAAGGAAGGGCTTTTTATTCTCACTGTATGCTGGTTTCATTCCATCTCTCGGGAAGGAGGAGCCTTCAAGAAGATGACCAACTCTTTGCGCCCTGAACTTGCCGCCCTTGGTGAAGCAGGGCAGCTTGTATTCTGGAGAAGGACTAAGAATGTGTTCTGCCCCAAAAGCAGTGTGAGATTTAGTGGTCTTACTTCCTGAATTCAGGGTGTGTCAGGATTCTGAGGCTGTTTTTGTCCGAGAATATGGGCCCTCACGATAAAATAACAAAATAATGATGCCTATAGCATTTCACTGGCCAGTGAGAATTACAGAATTTTAAAAATGGAAACAATTTCAGATATTGTCTAGACTGAGTCTCTCGTGTGCAGGTGGGAAACCAACACTCAAAGGCTCAGACTGACTCAGGTTCACACCATAAATTAGGGGAATCGATCCTTAGTTCTGTATTAAAAAAGTGAAAGGTAGATCAGATTTTAAAATGGCCCAAAGGAGCCCTGTTAGAGACGTGTTTTGTAATTAGTTTGGTGAAAATCAGGAAATTGCTATTAAAAAAAACCCAACAAAAAAACTAGAGTAGACTTCCCTGCAATGGACTTCTACAGTCCCTGCCGCTCCCCTTTATTTTTTGGTTCTTGTCCTATGAAACCTAAGTAATTTTTAAACATTTCATAATGAAAAATCTTAAATGTATACAAAAACAAAAATTAATAATAAAACAAACCCTGTGTACACATCAAGGGTCATCACTCGTCATCGATCCGTGTCCCATCATTCACCTCATTATTTCTGAAGGGGACATCAGACATTATGTCATGTCATCTGTAAACATTGCAGAGTGTACCTACAAAAGATAAGGACTCTTTTGCTTTTCAAGATTTTATGTATTTATGTATTTATTTATTTATTTGAGAGAGAGCATGAGCAGGGGGAGGGGCAGAGGGAGAGGAAAAGGCAGACTCATTGCTGAGCAGAGAGCCTGAGAAGGGCTCAGTCCAGGACCCTGGGATCATGACCTGAACCAAAGGCAGATGCTTAACTGACTGACCCACCCAGGCACTCTGAGGACTCTTTTTTTTTTTTAAAGCATAATCACAATACTGTTATCACTCATAAAAATTTAGCAATAATTCTTTAATATAAATAGATTTGTAAACTGCACCTAAGTAATCTTCTGCCTTAGAACTGTTCCAGGCTCCTATAATTTGCTAAATACTGTTTCATTGATTCATTCATTGAACAAAATAGGAGCCAGCATTCAAATAAACATCTGCAAATGTTTTGTTTACATAGAGAGGGAGAAGGAATCTCAGATGCTAACTTTTTGAGAGACGGTAGAGAATTAAACACAGAGAAGAAACTCTGGAATCAGACAGAATTGGGTCTATAGCTCAGTCTCAATTCTTATTAAATATGCAAATTTCCTCACCTCCCAAATGCTCGGTGTGGTGATCTGTACAATGGGGTTAAGGAAGCCCGTGTAAACAAGTAGGGCTGCTGAACTAGAGGAGGTGCATAAAGCTACAGAGCCTGTGGTGAGTTGGCTCTCAAGAAAACAGCTATCTCTCAGATTTGTTCAGTCATGCGTAAATACAGAGCTGCTAATGTCCATTTGACTGAACAGGTTTATTAGTTTTAATTAGCTAATGGCGTGTGTAAACATATGGTAAGCCTCCTTCTTCTCTTTCTGGGTTGTACAAACAATGTACAAAGAAAAGGGAGAGGTGTTGGGATACCAGGGTGGCTCAGTGGGTGAAGCCTCTGCCTTTGGCTCAGGTCATGATCTCAGGGTCCTGGGATCGAGTCCCACATCGGGCTCTCTGCTCAGCGGGGAGCCTGCTTCTCCCTCTGCCTGGGCTCCCCCGGTTTGTGTGCTCTCTCTCACTCTCTCTCTCTGGCAAATAAATAAATAAATAAAAACCTTTTAAAAAGGGGGGCAGGGGGCATGTCTCTTTGGGCACAGATTACTGAGAACTAAGAATTCAACCAGTGGGGTGTTGACTAGCTGAATCACCAATAGGCCCATGGCTCCCAAAATTATAGCCCAGACCCTTCTGTACATTCTAGACCCACACATCCAGCTGTTACCCCCCCATTACCTTAAAGTCCCCAGCATCTGCCCCCCAAATGTCTAATCGTCCTGCCTGGAGCAGTGAAAATAGCAAAAAAACCTCCAAAAGATTGCTGAAGCGGGAAAGTGAGGACCAATTTTGGTCTTTCTCTCCCTTTTCACTCATAAAGAACGCTTCCAGGAGCCCCATCACCATCATTGCCCTTGAGATGTGTCCCGTCCTCTTCACGGGTGTTCCCTGAACTACCCACTCTCCCCACACCCCCCTGCCAGTTCTCCCTACTCCAATTCATGCTCCACACTAGAAACCACAACCTGATCTTATACCTCAGACATCCCCCTTAAGCCTTCCCATGTCTTCCTGTCACTCTTAGCATAAAGACCCAACACTACAGAATGACAGGCAGAGTGGCCTTAATATCCACCAACAGATTCATTCTACAGCACCTGCTTCCCAGTCTGGGCTCCCCAAGTCTGAGCTTCCCTCAGCCTCTTCCCTGCACAAAGTTCCCTTATCCTCCAAATATCCTCTTGCCCCTGCTGTACCCCCTTTAAACGTCTTTCCTAACCACAACCTACCTTCAGCTCCTAAGCGAATACTTCCCATCAAGCCACAGCTCGAAGCTCATTTCCTCAGGGAAGACTTATATGGGATGATCTGCCAGAGGAGAGCCAGTGTTCATTCTAAAATATAATTGCTATCAACTCAACACCAAAATGTTTTATCTCCTTGCTGCTTTTAAACATATCAAATGTATAAAAATATGATAGGTATCTTTATGTTATGTTTTTGATAGATAAGCATTTACTACCCAGATACATGGGAATATATATATGTTACATACATATGCAATCCAACATGAATATAAGATTTGAGTTGGCTTTTCCACTAATGGCTTGAAAATTATAATAGGCAAGAGTGGTGATGATTTGCCATTATTACGAATAGTAGAAATAAATTAGATAGTCCTCAAATACAAATGGTGTCTTCTAAAAAACCATTGATTCAAGCACTCTTGTTGGTACAGAAATTCTAGACCTGCCTTTCATAACCAGTTAGAGCAGTCCACAAGTAAATGAAACAAGACTGAATCTCTCTTCCCTGAATCCAGTCATCCAGCATTCTATAAACCCAAAGAATCCCATTGGCTTGGCAGTTTCTCTGTGACATGGAATTTTCCCCCAAAATGGAACCTACATGGCATTCCATTTCCATGACACATGAGGATGCCAAGCCTACTTCCATTATGATTTTTTTTCATGCATAGAACTAGAATAACCAAATATCATTGCTGGAGGAAACTGTAAAGAGTCTTCAATTCGACCTTATTTCACCAGGTTTCCATAGTGCCCTAGTGATTAAAGCCAGGGAACAAGAGGCCCATCACCAAGTCTGAGGGCTCCATAACCTCTGCTTCATCTCTGTCTTTACTAGAAAACTTACTTTTATGGATTACCATTCCTAGAAGATTCTGCTGGAGGATACAGATTACCTGCTACAAAGGGGTTAGAGTGTGGGGGGGAAGGGGTAACTGGGTGACGGGCATGAAGGAGGGCACCTGAGGGAATGAGCACTGGGTGTTCTATGCAACTGATAAATCACTGACCTCTACCTTTGAAACTAATAATACACTATAGGTTAATTAATTGAGTTTAAATAAAATTTAATTTAAAAAAATAAAAAACAATAAAGGGGTTTGAAATACCATGTGGCCAGGTCAGCTATTTCATGATCAAAATGAGGAAACTGAGACCCACAGACAGAAAGTCCCAAAGCTCATTAACTGTGAAGCTAGGGGCACACCTCATCCATGGGGCCACATTCCTGGGATCCTGTGTGGAAGAGTCCCATTTCCTCCTGAAGAACATCGCCAGCAGGGCTGTTTGCCAGAAGCACAAAGTGGATGAGTTGTTCATCACGAAGGATAACAAGTAGGTTGAGATACAGGGTGTGTTGTGCATTGTGAAATAAAAGTCAGATATAAACAATTCTGGAGATGATATACGAATCTTATTTTACTGGCTGCCATTTTCAAGATTACAAAACCCCAAACTAATTTTCTCTTCAACCTCTGTTTATACAAAGATGTACATATCTCAAGTATGTAGCCTAATCTCAATAACTACGATAAATATTGTAACAAGCAACTTACCAGCTCAACAAAATGTATTTATTCCTTAGGGCTAGCAAGGTCTCCTGGATCCAAGAAAGGCAGAGGAATAGAAAACCCAGAGAGAGAAGGAGCTATCACTAGTTAGTTCAATGGCCAGAGTAGAGGGTCAGTAAGGACAGTGCCTATCTGGATCTGCCATCACCTCTGTGTTCCATAGCTAACTGTTCCCTAGTTCTTGGCCAACAGACATTGTGCTGGACCATGGACTACCAAGTGCTCCCTACCCATCCTTCAAGGCCAGCTCAAGCACCGCCCCACGCATACCATCCTCTGTATGATGCCTCCATCTGCCTTCTCTTAGGTTTTAGTAGCCACCATATTCAGTCAACGTTGATCTTAGGGAGGGTGCTTTGCCATGTTATTTAATTTATGAGCATATGTGGTCTTCCCAATTAGATTATAAACCTCTCTGCTCCAGAGATGCCTTGTGCTTACTTGTCTCACCAGGGTCTGACAATTGTCCTACAACTTATAGGTGCTCAATAAGTGTTGATGATAGTGATGATGGTGATGGTGATGATGATGGTGGTGGCAATGACTACAGAGGAAGAAGCACATGCTTCTTATTATGAAAGCAGAATGGACACCAGTATTGAGAACAAACACGTGTGGTTGCTCCAGAGCCTACACATATTATCTTACATGATGGCCACTACCATATTCCTTGTTTCTTCCCAAGAAAAATGAGGTGCAGAAGAATTAGGTGGCTTTCTCGTGATATCTAAGAGGCCTTAAAGAAGGTAGAAAAATGTATTCCTACTGGCAAGACCTGTAGGAAAAGGAAATCCATCACTGAAGGCATGTCTTTAAGTCAGAGAAAGACAAATTCCGTAGGATTTCACTAACATGTAGAATTTAAGTAACAAAACAGAGGTACCTAGGGGAAGGGAGGGAAAAATAAAATAAGATAAAAAACAGAGAGGGAGGCAAAGCATAAGTAACTCTTATCTCTAGGGAACAAACTGAGGGTTGCTGGAGGGGAGAAGGATGGCGAGATGGGGTAACTGGGTGATGGGCATGAAGGAGGGCATGTGATGGAATGAGCACTGGGTGTTCTATGCAACTGATGAATCTCTAAATTCTACCCCTGGAACTAATAATACACAATATGTTAACTGAATTGAACTTAAACTTTAAAAAAAGAAAAGGAAAAAAAGCCAAATAAATCATGGAGAAATGAGTCCCAAGTTGGGACAAGCATGTTCTGATGAGATGAATTTTAAGGACAAGAGGCATGGAGCCACATCAAATATCCCAATGCCTGAGATCCATATTAAAGTACTAGCTGAAGAGATATCCAAGTGCTGACCCAAAACCCTCCAGTGAAGACCTTATTCTTTCTTAACCATTGTTGAAGGATCGTTTTTCTCTTGCAAATGACAGAAAACTCAGGGCTTCAGTTAAGGTCACCTTATCACCTGAGCTTACATTTCCCTTCTTACATGAACAGCACCCTCCCCGCAGAGTCATCGTGATAGACCTATGAGCTGGGCGTGAGCAAGGAGAGAGCGAGCCTTCCTAAGGAGTCTGACCTCCATGGGCATCTTTCTGTTCGAGCACAACATGCTTCTGTGAGTGGTGAAAACTTATCACAGGGGCTGCTGATCTTTTTAGCAAACGTTAGTGATGTCCCCATTTTCTTTTTTCGGGTCCCTCAGCATCACCTTGACTAGTGTCCACAGCCTCATCTCGCAGCTTCAGACCCCCAGGTGCCCCACAGAACCATATCAGGCAGGTGCTCACTGGTGGTGGGTGCCGAAGTCTTCATTTTTGTTCTCTGGCTGTGTCATGGATTCTCTTGCAAACATCTGGGCCTCTCGATACAACAGGTGGTTTGCACATGAGCCATTCAACACACTGTAAAGTTCACATCATGACCTGAGCTGAAACCAAGAATCGGATGCTTAACTGACTGAGCCACCCGGGCAACCCTGACACCTGTATTTCAAAAGCACACCAAACAAGTTGAGATATTATGCTCTCATTAATTCACTTGATGACTATTTATTAAGTGCCTGCTATGTACCAGCAATGAATGGAAATAGCGCCTGACTTCTAGACAAGGGGCCCAGATTTCAGTCTGACTTTATGATGTAGTATCTATAGAGCTTGCTCTTTACCTTTTGCTTTTTAGTTTCTTTGCCTACAAAATAGCAATAATAATAATTAAAAAAACTGACCTCACGGGTTATTCTAGATATGAAAAGATGAGTAAAACATGGCACCCAACTTGAAGGCAGACACAGGGCGAAATCTCCAACCCAACCTTAACAAATAAACTTCTTGATAATGGCTGCCCTAGAACAAAGAGTTGCTGTGGTCAGTCCAGTTGTTCAGTTAGAGCAAGAACAAGGAATGGGACACTAGATAGAAAAGACAGTGGTGATGGAGTCTCAGAGAACTATAGGAACCGTAGGCGTCACCTGGTCTGAAGGTCCCTACCAATTTTTATGAGAAGATAGCATGGGCTTTACAGACAGAGACCCTTGGGTTCAAATCCTAGCTCGGATGCTTTGTAGTGGTAGTTGTGACACACTGCGTCAATGAAAACCTCTTGGAGCCTCATTATCACCTTTCCAGAATAGGAATAGTAATGATTCCAACACAACTGGTACATGAATTAAATAAAATACGGTATGAAAATCCTTTGGAATGTAGCAAGATTTTAATAAATGACTATTACCTTTATGATTTTATTATTAATTTGTCTTTTCATGATCTGAGATCTTTGTCCAGTTTTACTGAGATGTAACTGACAAATTGCATTGTATCAATTCAATGTGTGCAGCATGACCACTCAGTATATGTTCATGTTGGGAAATGTCCACCACGGAGGGTTTGGTTAGCATCCATCATCACACATCACAGATTTTTTTTTCCCCTAGTGACAAGAACTGTTAAGATCTCCTCTCTTAGCAACTCTCAAAGATGCACTACAGTATTATGAACTAGAGTCACCATGCTGTGTATTATGCATGCGTGCGGGAGGGGTAGCCAGAGAGAGAAGGGCTGGAGCTAAGAATGAAGTGTTAGCTTCACCAAACTGAACTTCATTCCCCTTCCTGTTGGAAATTCCAACAAATCCAGCAAAAAAAAGGGGGGGCAAAAAATGGCAAAAAGGAAAAAAAAAATAACCTGACTCATAACATTACTTGAAGACTCTATTGTGTTTTACTAGAAATAGAGACTACTTTTGGGAGGAGGAGCCCCAATCAAAGTCAGTGAAAAAATAAATAGCCGAGAAAGGCCATGCTCTGTGGCGACTGGGCAGCTGGTTGTAACTGGAGCCGGCATTGGCATGCCCATCTTTTTACTGCCCCAAGCTTTTATAATCCATTCATTCTTTCATCCAAAACTATGGCTTGGACACCGCTTCTCTGCCTAGAATGATGACCATGGAGTGACGCAAACCTGTACTCATCAGAAATGTGCAATGGCCGATGGAGGTTATCTGGATCTGGACACCCAAGGAGGACGTGGACAGGACCACCTCTCTTTACCCACCGTGGGACACCTCCGACTTCCTGCTCCCCCGTCTACTGAGCCTCAGAGAGGGACTTTCCTAGGTGGTACATAACCTACATTCATCAAACCATTAGGCTCTTTGCGAACTAAAACCTGCAACAACAGAAAAAACACGGCCACACAACTCCTTTAAAGCAGCATGTGCTTTTTTTTTTAAACGTGCCACTGGGAATGCTTCTCCTGTAAGTTTGACTACTCTCCCACTAAATCTCCTGTATAATTAAGTTGCCTGAGAAATGTTGGAGGCTCCACAACAAGAACACCACATCTTAATGAGTAATAAAGATTACATAACAGTCGAGATAAGCAACAACACCCACAGATCTCATGTAAATGCTAATAACGAGTTCTTGGCCACAGTGTGAAATAACAAGGCAAGGACTGCCACACAACTGAACTGCAAAATACTACTCCCGATGGTTACCTAAAACCGCAGCCGATGTTACACGAGTGTTTATTTCACTTTTTCTAATCGTTGGCTCTTCATCTTAAAGGCTGGCATTTTTTTTTTTTTTTTCATTCACAAAGCGGAGCTTAACTGCTTAAGAAAGCCTTGGTTGCACAGGGACCCAAACAATGGTCCGTGGGCTGATGGAACCAAGTCTGGCTCGGAAAATCCCACAACTGTCTTCAGCACCTATTACAGGGTTCTATGTGGAAAATTCTTCAGTGAGTCTGATCTGAACCTCCCCCTTGCAGCCATACAGACGGGGCCCCTCTTAGGGAGAGTCAGTGGGTATGAAAGCACTGACTCTTTAAGGCAGTGTTCCTCAAACTGTCCTCAGACAGTAGTTGCTTAAGATCTTAATAATAATGAGTTTGAGGGGGAAAAATGAATCCTATAACTAAACAAGTTCAATAAACAGGATATTCCTTTTACTTTTATACTTGAAGGTTCTAGAAAGACAGGAACTTGGCAAAAGTTTTGAATGGGGAAGGTATAAACCCCTCCTCCAACTAAAAATCATCATTTTCTTATCCTTTCTTAATTGCAAATCAATTCACTCTTGTGGAGAAGAATCCCCTCATTTCACAGACCCTTCCGAAAATACAGGTGCTGTTTAAAAATAGCTGACCTGTGGGCAGCCCGGGTGGCTGAGTCAGTTCAGCATCCAACTCTTGATTTCAGCTGAGGTCATGATCTCAGGGTCATGGGATGGAGCCCTGCTTTGGGCTCTGCACTGGGCTTGGAACTTAAGATTCTACCCCTCCCCCACTCTCATGTGCACGTACTCTCTCTCTCTCTTAAAAAAAAAAAAACAAAAACTCACCTGTGTTGGATGCACATGTTCCCAGGCTACACTCAGATCCAACTCAGCTCATGACCTCCAATCCTATTGTCTGGATTTATATCTGATTCCACCATTTGAATGTCCTGGAGAGGAGCCGGTGGGGGTGCCAGGGGGCAGTTAGCACATAGAAATGTCAGAACTAAAAGAAGTTCAGAGTCATCTCATTGGATCCCATCACTTTGCAGCCATATGGAATTGTGCCCCCAAGGGACAACTTGGCATTGTCTAAGGGATAGTTAGATAGTGACAGAGTTAGAAGCTCACCTGAGTCTCCTCTGGCTGCCTCTCATCCTTCATCCCCACGTTCACCTTCCATAGGGTTACACAAGCCTCCTCCCTGACCTTCAGACTAGAAAACTGGGCTCAGTGGCAGAAGCACTTGCTTACCAAAGAGTTTGCAGAAGCCAATGTATTGTTAATGCTGCATTGCTTTCATTGTGGGGTAAAGGTGAAAAGATTTCCACCTCTAATAGTTCCAGAAGAACCATAGGAATGTGGAGAAATGCTGATTTTTCTCTGTCTTCTCTTCTACACAGACCCATCAGGTTCCAGGTGATCTCTCCTGGCATGCAGAAGGTTAAGAATTTGGCTGGAGATGAATAAGAAATCTAAAAGGAAAATACAACTGAATAGGGTAAGATATAAAGACTTCCAACATAAATGCCCTAAGAGCTACAACTCTCTACATGGCAGCAAAATATAGAGTTGAAATTTGACTTTTTTTTTCACTTTGGAATTTTATTGTATATCTGTTGCTTGATAAGGAAATTGCTTCTCCTCATTCACCCCTAAGGACTTTTTAATTATACTTTCTTCTTGAAAATGAGCGTTTTTACTTCTAACTATTGATTTCAGAACTCTATGAACTCTGCCTTGAAGTCATTTCCTTCAACCCTCTACATGCCGGTGGACTCTTACCCCTTCTCCAAAGAGGGTCACATTTCAACAGATCTTATGCCCCTCCTGGTCCTCCTTGGTGCCTGACTCCCCAGGAAATAAAGGAGCACGTTGCATTGAGATGGCCATTATGTATCTCCACTCATCAGAATCACGGCAGCCAGGTGGCAAGTGTACAGGATGACAAGAAAACAATCCCATCTTTCATTTCCCAGCTTCCGTCACACACGACCCTTCAACCTGAAAACAGATCAGAAAAATCCAGTGAGAAAAGGTTTGAAAGCCTCTGCACCAAGGTGACAAGGAATCACAAAGTCCAACTGTTATTTTTCTGGAGATAAAGGGTGTGCAAAGAAACACAAAGGACTCAAGTTGTTCTGTGCCTTATCAAATGAAATAAAATAAATTGTACTCACCAAGCAAATGATTCATCTTGACTGTTTAGGGCAGTTTCCCTTTAATATTTAAGTTGTCTCTAAGCTTGGTGTAGCTTTTTAAAAAAAGAAGAAGAACTGTCATTTCTATTCAATTAACTGTTTTCCCCTCTGACTTTAAATCAAGGGCAGTGTCTGTTCAATTTAATTACTTTCCAAGTAGCCTGCATGGCTAAAGCAAAGAGCCATAAGGCAAGAATTCGATATAATTTAAGGATGTTCTCTTAACAGAAAATGCAATAAAGCTGATTTCCCCCCTGCTGTGATTCTAGCCACTTGATATATAATATGTTCACAGGTCAAGATTTTAGCTCAACAGTTTAAGGCAAGTAAAATGGTGAGAGTGTCATTTACCCTCTGGAAAGTCTAAGGAGGAAATTTTTGAAGGACTTGTCTCACCTGCTCTCATGACACAGGAAGAGTGACCTTCTTCTTCAAAGAAGGTGGTTATTATTATTATCCACACATGCAAGATTTTCCAGAACTAACTGAGTGAATAATCACATCAACATCAGTATATTCAGTATCAGACAGCAAGACTGAGTCAAAATTGCAAAGTGGTAGGGTTAACACTGCAGAAATATAGCATAGCCAGACCACCAAGACCTCAACTGTAAACTTGACTCAGTCACCAGTGAGCTGTGGGGCACTAAGTTTCTTGCTTGGCTTCTTTGAGTGTGTTTTGATATTTGTAAATAAAGGTGTTCCATTAAATCAATAGAAGGACTCTTTGTGTCTAACACTCATTGAAATGATCAAATGACAGCAGGATTCCTATCAAAAAGTGGAGCAACCCCATTCCCTCCAAACAGAAGAACCAACATAAGGATAACTTTGAGCAATAATGACCCACAAATAACTTAGGATGCAGCACAGGTAGAGAGGGAGTTGCTTTTTTTCATTAATAGCATCAGATGGCCCAGAAAAATTCCAGCCGAAAGGAGAGATGAAACATTAAAGCATGAGGAATTGTACACTTGACATTAATTTACAGAGTGTAATTGGGTGTCCTAAGATTCAATATATTCTGTGGTTTGATAATATTTTCATTTATGTACAATGCGCACTTTGCCCAAGTGATCTACAGACAATCTACAAATTTGTAGACTTGCAAGTTTGTTCTGTCTACACTAGATACTACTTAATATTATAGACAGCGAGGGAGAGTCAAAAACATATAGACCCCTGTTTAGTGGAAAGCTCCCTTTTGTACTCTATCGGCCAAAGAGGATGGATTCTCCAGTAAATCACAAATTAATGGATAGTCTTCAAATTACGCAGTAGGTCTTTTGACTTATCTTCATACCCATGCACTCACAAATAGATAAAAGTGGCATCCTTTTATTCAAATCAGAATGACAAGTATTGTGACTTCAAAACCAAAATGGTCCCCTGCCCAGGTATAAATTTCTATGAGAGATTATGCTTTTCAGACTGATGAAAATCTGAATGATCAAAAAAATGTAAGAATGCTTTATGTAATAAATGTATATATTTAATGTAAATGACTCAAGAAGAATTTAATCTATGGATTCTTAGTCTTTCCAGACCTCTGATTCTGTAAACTATCTTTTCTGCATGTTGGCATATTATTGTATTGAATCCAATTCAAAAGTCAAGGAGATCATACCAAAGTCCATTCTATACTTTATGTAGCACTATTCTTAGCTCTTCTTTGTATAACTTGAGTAAAGAGAAAGTAATGATGGCAGGTAGAGAAGAATCTTTGTAGGAAAAATCAGTCAATACTACTGCCTTCCAATGTAAACAGTAAATAATTCAAGCTATGTATATATTTATCCCATATCCAACCACCTTCTGGAAAGGGATTCTATTACCTACTCCTCCAATTTTAAATAATTTTGATAATTTAAAACAGATTAGCAAACTCCCTGCATCTTTTATACCATTATTTCCCATGAATGGTGAATGATTGTAAGGTTTGTGTATGGCTTTGCTCTAAATTCACTACCTATATTCTAGGATCTGGAAACCCAGTATGTATTTTCCTCTGTCCAAATGTGTTATTTGAATGCCAGAAGACGACATCAAGCAATTAATCAAAATGTGTCTCCTCAGCACTGTTCTGAGTACTATCAAATTTATAATGATCACAGGAAGCTTATTATGTTTGAGGACACAGGTTTATCAAATATAAGAAAAAAATTACACACATTCTACTCATAATTGTACACATCTGTGACATAGATTGCAAAAGGTCGGAAAGGGAAAAAGATAAAATATGTGTGAAAAAGATCACATAATGTGCATTCACATCATGGAGACTTCTTATTCTATATTAAAAATGGTTGTATGATTTCAGAGATCTGACTTATAGACTTTTCAGGGATGATTCTCCCACTTTATGTTCTAAGTACTTTAAGACTTTTAAGATGGATAATTATAGTTACTTTGGAATGAAGGAGTCTTTCTCATTGACTTAGTGACTAACAACAAAGAATAAGGACATATCTGAGTAAGACCTTTCTTTAGAAGTTAAGACTTTGCAGTAAAGGAGTTTTTTCTTTCAAATAGCATACTCCCCAAATCATAGCATCTTTTATTTATTTCTTATTTCCCCCCTCCAATTTTGTAAGACCCATCTACCAAAGCCAATGCTTAACCATCAGAGAGTATGGTCTAACTGAATTGTGGTTCCAGGTAAAATGTAGTAGAAAGTGACAGGACACTGCTCTAAGCTGTGACAATTTTAAAAACCAGCAAAATTGCTAAAGTCGTGTTAGCCAAGACACCATAAAGCTGAGAAGCAAATAAAACTAATGGAATTCAAGAAAGGCAAGAGAACACTTCCAAGATGCAAAAGCAGTCACTGGCTGCTTTCTACCCTGGTAATGTTTGCCATTTCTAAGTGCAAGATGAGGCTTGAGCACAAGCTGAATAGGGTAAGAAACAAAAACTACCGCAGCTTGTGGAGGTTGTACGGAACTGGAATGATAATTTGGAAACCTCAGGAGCCCTATAAGCACAAAGGCCATTTTCTGCTATAGTTCATTTGCTAAGTCAAAGGGCACTTGGAAGGTTAGGAACCTTCTTTAAAATAGCATACTGGGGGTGCCTGGGTGGCTCAGTCAGTAAAATGTCTGCCTTAGGCTCAGGTCATGATCCCAGGATCCTGGGATCAATCCCCGTGTTGTCTGGCTCCCTGCTCAGCA
The DNA here is from genome assembly GCA_002007465.1 of Ailurus styani. Taxonomy (NCBI): domain Eukaryota; kingdom Metazoa; phylum Chordata; class Mammalia; order Carnivora; family Ailuridae; genus Ailurus; species Ailurus styani. The sequence continues at coordinate 1,268,444 of LNAC01000414.1, read as the reverse complement.
GGAAGCCTGCTTCTCCCACTCCCTCTGCCACTCCCCCTGCTTGTGTGTGCTTTCTCTCTTTCAAATACGTAAAATCTTTTTTCCTTAAGTCTTAAAAAATAAAATAAATAAAAATAAAATAGCATACTGAAATACACTGTAGTCTTACAATAGCGGGGAAACAAAGTCTGTCTCAAGGAGGGGCACCTGCTTCAAACACACAACCACTGTAGTCCTTAAGATATTTGCCAAATTTGGGGCAGAAACTGGAGAGCAAAGTTTAAAACTGCTGAAAGGCAGACCAACTGCCCTGTAGCACAGCTCTGTAGATAGAACAGGGGAAGCAGAGACCTGCTAGGTTAGCAGTCAAACATCACAGCAGAATCTTCTCCATTTGTAACATATGAAACCAGAGATAGACTGAATTTGACTAAAGCCCCATTCCTGATTTAAATCATCAAAGGACAAATTCTGAGTCAAAGTAATATAAACTTTACTCTTTATGCTTCTTTATAGACAATGTCTGGCATAAAATAAAAAGTTACAAGACATAAGAAGAAGAGGAAAAAAACACAGCCCTTTGAAGCAAGCAGAGAGATGACCTACATACTGAAATTCACAGACAAGGACTTTAAACAACTTATTAATATGTTAAAAAAATAAAAGGAAAGGTGGACAGATGATTAGAATACAGAGGATTTCAACAGAGAATTGAAATCTATGCAACAGAATCAAAGGACACTCTAGAACTGAAAAATTTAAATATCTGAAAGTAAGAGCGCATTGGGTGGGTTTAACATCAGACTGGCAAGTCAGAAGCTAGGGTTAGGGAACTCAAGAATAGTCAAATTTAATATATTCAAAATGCAGAGAGAAAAAAACAACAACAACAGAACAACCACCAAAAAAAGAACACATAAGCCATAGTCAAACTGATATAACAAATGTATAATTGTAACCCCAGGAGAGGAAAGAATGGGGAAGAAACAATATTTGAACAAATTATGGCTGATAATTTTCTAAAACTGATGAAAGATGTTGATCCATAGATACAAAAAGCTCAGCAAACTCCAAAAAGGACAAATATAAAGAAAGTCACACCTGATTCAATTAATCTGGATAACACCTGAGCCTTAATACTTTTAAAAGCTTCCCTGGTAAATACCAATGTACAGCCAGTGCTGAGAACCACTGGTCTGGAGGATGCCATATGATAAGAATAACGTAAAGTTAGTTTGGTCTTTTTATGTTTTCAAGGAATCATAAGAAGGAGCAAGCTCTCTAGGCTTCTTTCTCTAAAAATATCCCCTATTGGGGTATCAGGGAGCATGTCTATATTTCAATTATCATCTCCATAACTCAATTCTACATTTTTTAAAATTTTTTACTTAAATTCTAGTTAGTTAAAGTACAGTGCAATATTGGTTTCAGGGGTAGAATTCAGTCATTCATCACTTACACACAAACACCCAGTGCTCATCACAAGTGTCTTCCTTAATACCCATCACCCATCTAGCCCATCCCCCACCCAATTCCTCCAACAACCCTCAGTTTATCCTGTATCGCTAAGAGTCTCTTATGGTTTGTTTCATTTCCATAGTTTTTAAATGAGGGCATCAATACCTGCTCTTTCCATAACCCACTGAGGATCATGAGGGAGAAAATGAAATGACATAGATTCAGTTTGGCCAAGAAACTTTCCATTTGCACAAACACTATTCAAGAGGAGGTTACAAGACTTACGAAGTTAGCTATTACACCCTTGGCCTTGCCACTGAGCGTGCATTGAGAGAGAGGACGCCGGGAGATCAAAAGGACATAGACTTTCAACCATTACGAAGATTCTGGAAAATCAGGCTAACTACGGCTAGTCAGTTAACTGGATGGAATCGCCCGAGCACCGGAGAGTCTGAGCCTGGGGTAGATACAGGCCAGGTAGCAGACAACAAATCCCCATGTGGCTTCCAATGCTAGGTTTGCCTGCTGGCATCCACTTCCAGAAAAAGAACCTGGAGTTGAGAGAGAAAAGGACTGTTCTTGTCAAGTCTGAAGATAAGATAAGATTACACCATGATTGATAATACTTCATGGCTGATGAGAAAATTTGGTTTTCTTTAAAGTTCGTTTTGCAGAATCATGATATATTATGTGTATATGTACTTTCTAAAGGAGGAACTGAAGTTGTAGCATTAAATGCAGAATAACCCAGGCCTAGAGGCACGAGGAGTATCTCCCCAAAGCAGGAGCACGTGATCAAGAGCATCTCTGCACTCCGATGATGACCTGCCAAGTTTGTCATAGGCAAGGGCATCCCCAAATACTGAATTTACTGAAACTTAACCAAAGCGACCAAAATAAGGGTTAGAGTGGTCTCCACATGGTTCCCAACTTTTAAAGTGCAAAGAATGAATCGGCATGAGACAGCATTTTTCTCAGTATTAGGAGGTATAAACTATCTGCCAGGTAGAGTCCAAAAGCTCCTGACACCAGGCCCCTCCCTCCGCACTCACTGGTGCTCCAGCCAAGAACACAGACTACAGACAACACTGGAAAGCTGCTAATTCACGCTGGAAACAGTTCTGCTTCCTAACTGCCCACATGTTCTACACAATCTCGTGAGGAGCTACCGCATCTCTTCATTTGTCATGGTGCATCAAATCCACATGACAACATAAGTTGTCATGGGTTCAGGGTTTTGTACATTTATTTCCCTTGTCATCCAGTTTTCGTGGCTTGTAAATATCACTTCTGCCAATATGCACACTACAGGAAATCGTTTAGTCTATCCTGCCTCGGTTATGTTTTTGCTGTTTACCTTTCCACAAATCTTCACATTATTATGTTTAATCCTGTCCTTGAGCCGCAACTTTACATTTCCCTGCAAAATTCTCAAAGTGAGTCCGAGTTTGCTGGGGTTAGTGTAAGGCCTGAGTCTCCTTTTGCCAATTTTGGCATTCCACTGCCCCCTACTCCCTTTCTTATAGACTGGTCCAAATCATTTATCTGTAGATTAATTCAAAAGACTCTAAAAATAGGGTTTGAGTCCCAAGGTTTTTACTGCTGTTTATAGTTTTTTTTTTCCGTTACCACTCACTAGAAAGTGAAATCTGCATGAATTCCTTTTAATACATTTCTTTTCTTGCTCATCTTACCTATAGCGGCTGACCTCAGCCTGGATACTAACTGCCAAATGATTACAAATATAGTAGAATTTTATGCTTTGAAAGAATTTTTTTTGACTCATCATATTTTTCCAGTGGCCAAGACACAGCAGAAAACTTCTCTAGAATATGAGAAAATTTGTTTATATGTCCATCTTCAGCATGAGGCATGGCACACGACTGGCCATGGTCTACACTAGATGAATGCAGGCTGGACTCTCAGATTACAGTCCCACGGAAGCCATTGAATGTTTTGTGACCTCGAACCAGACACTTGACCTTTGAGTGACTCAGGGTCATCCTATGAGGATCTTTGGCCCCTATATTTATGGGTTGGTTGGTTGGGTTTTAAAGTACAGAGACATTAAGAGCTCCTTTGTCTAAGCATCGTATGAAACTGAGAGACTGCTACCAGAAAGAACAGAAAGTTGGATTTTTGGTTAAAACAACAACAAATGAAAGGAAGCTTGGATTTCCTCATGGAAAGTTGCAGCACTGGAATGAATATTTTGCTACTAAATATATGTACCCAAGGTGGCAGGCGTACCCGACATGCACAATGTCTTGCTTTCTGTCCTCGGGGGAGGGGAAATCAAGGGAATCAGCACTGTGCCTCCAAATGGGCAACCGTCAGTGTGGGAGTATTCCTCACCCCCCAGCATGCACACGAAGCCACTGCTCCCTGAAGAGGAATTACCCCTTACTGATTGGTTCTAGAACCCTCCTGCTCTCCTGCCTTCCCTGAACCAAATTCACATAAATGTTTCAGCAGCTTTTTCCAGAAGGGCTCAGGTGATTGCAAAGACCAGGACAGTTGTGCGATTTGTACATTGCACAAGACAGCTTGAGCCAGGGGAAGTTGCAGGCTGATATCCAGCTTATGTTTTGTTTGCCAAGCCCTGAGCCCTGGCTCTGGCTTCTGTCCATGTGAAAGAAGAGGTATCTTTTCTTTTGCACAAAGGCACAGTCTGCTTGCCAAGCAACGTGCCTCTAGGCCTGAGGATGTCCAGAGGTGGTACATACAGAGAGGTTCACATCAAGGTTAAGTGCAGGCCAGTGGAAGCCCCAGATGATTGTCCAAAAGCGTGTGGTGTGTGTGCACGTGTGTGTGTCCTGGGGCAGGAGGACCGGGCTGCAGCAAAGGGCATTGCACACCTGATCTGGCTACTTCTTTCCTTTATAGTCATGAAGGGGTCAGCTCCCCTCCCTTCGCCCCTGCTTCACTGTCTTACTCACCTGTTCTCTAGGTCAGTAGAGAATATCCACTCCCTAACTCTCCTTCCCTTTCTCTTCTCCTTAGCCGCACCTCCACTCACTCCTCCCTTGCCCCCACCCCTCCCCCCACAAGGTGCACCAGTTTTCCCTAGAGACTCAGCAAGTACTGATGCCCACCTCCTTCCTCACATTTTACAGATTCCAAAATCACAGGCGTATCCTGAATGCCAAGGTGTTGGCTCGTTTTGACTGATACACCACGAGGTACTCAAAACTCAGTGGCTGAAAACAACAAACTATCTTCTCTCAACCGACATTTTCTCTGTGGGTGCAAAATCCAGGAATGGCTTTGGCAGGTCACTCATGAGATTGCGGCCAAGCTGGTCAAAATCCAGCAGAGCCCGCCTGGGCTCACGCACTTGGCCACGGCTGGCATCAGCTCTCCTCCGATGGTTGCTTCGTTGGTTGGAGGCCTCAGTTCCTCCCCATAAAAGTCTCCCATAGGCCACGTGGCGGCTCACTTCCCCCGAAACCCATGATCCAGGGGCGATGGAGAGCCAGCGAGCACCAACGTGCCCAAGATGGAAGCTGTGGTCTTATTTGACCTTGTCTTGGAAGTGACGTCACTTCTGCCGGACACTGCTGGTCACACAGACCAAGCAATTGAGGAGGAGCAGCGGAGACCACCCGGACCTGTCCCTTCTGCATTGTGAAGGCTGGCATCTACAGACACAGTCATCTGGTCAACGTCTACCAGCCTCCGGAGAAGGCCATGCACTTACACTGTCTAGTTAGATGTTCACAACGCCCTCAAGCAGATCCTGCTTTTTGCTTTCATTTTGAAGATGAGAAACTTGAGCTTTAGGGAGATAAAGCAATTCACCAAAGGTCACAAAACTAACAAGACACAGACTCCCCTCCTGCCTCTCCCTGACTGCAAGGTCTGACTATTTGATGTTCACAGGATTTTTCTCTACCCTGAAATCCACACTTTACACATTTATCCCTTATGTTCCTTCTCCAAGTGTCCCCAACTTTCTTTCCACTGAATTAAAGAAAGAATCCCATCTCCCCACCATGGCATTTAAACTCCTGGTCTTGCTGCAATCTTCCAGTGACGGCTAAGTTTATGTGTCAACTTGGCTGGGACGTGGGACCAGGAATTTGGTGAAATGTCATTCTGGATGTTTCTGTGAGGCGAGTTTTTGGGCGAGTAAAGCAGACTGCCCTCCCTAATGTGGGCACGCCTTATCCAATTAGTTGGAATTTCAACAGAACAAAAGGTTGGCCTCTGAGCAAGAGGGAGTTCTCCAGCAGAAGGCCTCAGGACTTTATCTGCATGTGTGTGATACACACACATATGTCCTATCGGATCCATTTCCCTGGAGAACCCTGATGACTACACTGCCTTTCTAGCCCATTTTATCACCATGGCCGTGTCCCCATCTCCCCCATGCTCACATGCTATGTGCACACGTGCACACACTTATTTTGACCCACCCACTCTGGCCAATTCTGCATCTCCCAAGCATGCTACAATTTCCCATCTCTGTGCCTTTATTCAAACAGCTAACTGTGACTTCTCTCCTAAATGCTCTCTCGTTTCTACCCCCACCCAATCTGTCCCTCCCTATAATATATATATATATTATATGTTATATAATATATATACATATACGTATATATATATATCCTTCACTGTAACATTTATCATTGGGTTATCTGGTATAAAAATTAAGGTTTATCTCCAATACTAGATTTAGAGCTTGTGAACAGTGGGATTATGCCATTAAGCTCTTCCCTGCTTATCCCAGTCACCAGTACAGCTCTTTGCTCGCTGGGATTCAATGAGCTGACCTAAATTCCTCATCCGTTTTCAGAAGATGTTCCTATCTTATATAATCACACCTCACTATACCCAGGATAAGGAAAATACATATATAAACTATGATGGCTATGCTAAAAAAATATTTTTAAAGTAATAGAGCAGAGGCTCTATTTGCCACCATTCTAAAACAAAATGGCGCACACTCTGGAAACTTGGTGTGCTGGTCTCAGAAAATGGCATTCCTCTGGAAAACAACTAAAATTCTGGGTAAAAAGAAAATAATCTCCTTAAAAGCATCAATGAGCTGGCAAAAATTTGAACAATAACCAAGCCAAGGACTGAGTGAAGTAGGGAACCAAGAGACAAGTGGAACAATGAGCCTGGCTTTTGCCCTAAGGGTATGTGCCAAACTGACTGAACTTGAACTTTAGTTTCGTTTTTTTCAAGTCATGTAATAGCTTCATTTAAGAATCAAGATTTACAATGGGCAGGAGTTATATTCTTTACAACCACGTGGAAATTACAGCGTGAAATTTTGAATACTAACTTTAAAATGTGTGTGGACATACATAGTTTTTCCAAATTCTTTTGGGGGTTATGTAAACAAAAATATGAAGAATCCTGGGTAAGGTGTCTCATGGGGGCAGGGATGATAAGGAAGGCAGTGATCTTCCCCCCCGCCTTAAAAAACTGGTATTTCCAGTTAAAATACCTGGAAAGATGACTTGGTTGGGGATTTTTAAACCACCTAGCAATATTTCAACAACAACAAAAAAAAGGGATAGTTGCCAAACTTTAACATGATGCCCCAAAATGCCAACACTTTCTAAGATCACTTAACTTTTCCATTCCCGTTCCTCTTCTTAGAGCCTTTGTCAATGCCAGCTTAGTTTTAATTTCCTACATCATACAGGCAGAGCTTGAAGATACTGTGGATTTGGATTCAGAGTCCTGCAGTAAAGCAAATATCACAATAGAGTGAGTCAAATGGATTTTGGGGTTTCCCAGTGCATAAAAAATTGTGTTTGCACTACACTGTAGTCTACTAAGTATGCAATAGCATTATGTTTTAAAAAATAATGGACCTACCTTAATTTAAAAGTACTTTATTGCTAAAAATGCTAACCATTCTTTGAGCTTTCAGCAAATTGTAATCTTTTTGCTGGTAGAGGGTATTGGGCCAATGTTGATGGCTACTGACTGATCACGGTGGTGGTTGCTGAAGGTGGGAGTGGCTGCAGCCATTTCTTTAAATAAGACATCAGTGAAGTTTGCCACATGGATGGACTCTTCCTTTCATGAACCATTTCTCTGTAGCATGTGATGCTGCTTGATAGCCTTTCACCCACAGAAGAACTTCTTTCAAAATTGAAGTCATTCTTCTCAAACCCTACTGCTGCTTTATCAACTGAGTTCACATAATATTCTAAACCCTTTGCTGTCATTTCAACCATCTTCATGGCATCTTCACCAGGAGTAGATTCCATCTCAAGACACCACTTTCTTTCCTTCTCCAGAAGACGCAACTCTTCATCTGCTCATGATTATCCTGAGATCATAGCAATTCAGTCCCATCTTCAGGCTCCACTTCTAAATCTGGGTCTCTGGCTGTTTCCACCTCATTTGCAGTGACTTCCTCCACCAAGGTCTTGAACTGCTCAAAGTCATCCATCATGGAATCAACTTCTTCCAAACTCCTGTTTGTGTTGATATTTTCATATTTGGAGAGGGAGAGAGATGGGGGAACAGCCAGTCAGGGGAGCAGTCAGAATACACACAATATTTTTCAATTAAGTGCACTGTCTTATATGGGTACAGTCTGTGGCACCCCAAGAAAATAACAACAGTAACATCCCAGATCACCAATTACAGATCACCGTAACAGATATAAAAATAATGAGAAAGTTTAAGACATTGCTAGAATCACCAAAATTTGCTACAGAGAATGAGAAGTGAACAAATGTTGGAAAAATTACATTGATAGATTTGCGAAGTGCTATAAGAGGGAGCACAATAGCAGGAAGTATATAATAATACCTACCTATATTAATATGCAATACATAATAGAATATACACAGTCATTTGTTATTTGCAGTTAAGGATTCTTCGTGTCCTTGAACTTCAAAACCCATTTCTTAAATTGCATCCTCCTGCTTTACTTTCTTCCCCAGCTTCCATTTCTCCTGTGTCCTACTCAATTATTTTTTCATGCTGAAACTTGTGAGCGTTCACCAGTACCAATGTTCACATTCCTTGATGACCTTGGTTCTTTGGCCATGAAACTTGAAAGTTTCAACAATGATGAAAGTATCTTCACAACAGTTGCAGAATAGTTGGTCCAAGTGACTGAAATCGAACATCGGACATAAAATCCTAACTCTAGGCTAGTTTATTCTTTATGTTGGGCTTCATTATTCTCTTGAATTCTTGATGATTCAATGAAGTCTGTTTCCTGTAAATGTTTTGTTAGATACTTAAATATGTTCAAGGTCAACCAAAATATCCAGAGTGATTGGCAGAGAATAAAGGTAAGGTGGCTGAGCACCACAAAGCTCCCAAAACTATTAAAAGACTCTGAAGTGAGAAGAAATGGGAGGAAGTCCAAAGAGCCTGTTGAAAAGTTTCCTCCTGGCTTACCTGTTTAGCAAGCACTTGATGGTGAACTTAGTACCCTCCTTAGTGAGGACCTCAACACTACATTTTAGTAGGATTATTCTTAAAAGTGGCATTAATATGTATCATTCAGGAAGACATCTTCTAGAAGTGCCTAGGGCATTGGACCATGCCCTCGTTTCCTGCTCCACGACGCTCCTATTTCGAGAAAGTACTTTCTCAAACCAGCTTAGGGAGCACGGCAATGCCATCTTGACAAAAATAGTCCATGACCTTTGGGTGACCTTTCTCTGAGTCTTGGAAATGGAGGGTTTCATCTGTAGGTCAGGCAGTGGATGACTTTACCCGTGCTCCCTGAAAGACAAGGCTGATGAATGGCATTTGAACCCTGTCCCTAATCCTTCAGGCAGAATTAGAGGCTCTCCAGAAGGGTAATCCTAAATGATTCACGATGCCTGCTTCAGCACGGTCACACATCATATAAATACAAATTGACAGTTCGCACACACTGGCCTCATGATGGTATTTACTTAAAACCCTCTCAAGTCCACTCCCAATGGCCACAGAGGGGACAGCTCTCTATTTAAGGCTGGCAAACAAAAAGGCACTAACTTCTCATATCGAGCCACCAGATTTACAGGAACATGGGAAGCTTTTGAATATTCAGCTCTCCTTGTGTGCCACCTGGCACTTACCTTCCATTGGGTCGGGCCATGGGTTTGTTAGAATATTGCAAGGATAATTCTTTGAAAACAAACAAACAAAAAGGCAGTGAGCTGAGACCTTTGGATAACCCCTTTGGCTGTCCTGAAGTTTCTAAGGAGGGAGTAAGAAAATCGAGGCTATGGAATAACAACAGAGGAAAGAAAGAGATGGTCTATGAAGAACATGCTAAGAGAGAGTTTGCGATACTTGGGAACACAGATACACCCTAACTGGCACAGGGATAATGAGAAAATCTTATACAGACCCCCCAAAAAACACTTACTTCCATTACTTTCCAAAAGGATTCTTGACAGATAATAATGAAAAGTCAATAAGCAGATACCAACTGTGATTGATCTATATTTGTGTTTGCAACATGGGAAACGCCACGGCTTCAAAGAAAATGTCAAAAACAGAAACACCACTGGCTTAGAGCAATATCAAGGTCATCCACTCAGTAGCATCCTGACTGCTAACTCTGCATGCAGGAGGAGAAAATATGAAGGGAAAGGGTGGAATTCATGTAAATAAAACCATCTCAGAGCTGCCTCAACACCAGCTTTTACGCAGGCTCTTTTAGTGGTGAAACATGGTGTGAAATAATCTTTTTAATGGTCATGGGGAGCCTTGATTTCCTTTGTGTGTAAGCCCATTATGTGTGTACTTGAAAGGACTCCCCTTCTCCTTTCTAGCTTTCTTTGACCTTCACCCCAATGTATCTCCCTTTCTTATCCAGAACTTAAAGCAGCGCCCTTTGGAGATTAGGGGGAGAGGAAATGCCACCCAAGCAGATCAGGAGCTGGCAAGGCTCCAGACAAAGGACCTCCAGGAAGGAAATTACCTTTCTCAAGCCACCTATTTTTACCCTTTGTGCATGACCTAGTATGCTTTTGCAGTAGGCACGATATTGTGGTGTTAGTATTATTCACTGGTAACCAATTCAATTTTACCATTTGGATCACCCCTTTGGTTTATATAGCCCACCCTGAAGTTCAGAAGGTGGAACAGCAACAACAAATCAAGGCTAGGGAATGGTAACAGAGGTGGGAAAGCATGAGTTATTCAGAGCACACTAGAGTCGTAGATCAAGAGCATTAATAAAGCACCCATATATGTGGTTGGTCAGTGTCACATCAAATCTCCACAATCCTTTTATTGTGTTTGGACAGATGCATAAACAAACTTCTGAGGGACATGAATAATCAAGGCACCTCTGTTTTCTGAGTTTCACATTTGCATATGGCTCAATTAGTCTGAAGGTACAAGTGCCCAATCAGAGGAATATGGCTTATAATAACTACACTCCCAGGGAAAGGTACCAAAGCTTTATATTCACTTTGTTTTTATTATTATATATTATATTTTACCTCAAACATAGTCATTTTACCTTCTCTAAGTGAGTATTATATAGTCCAACATAGCCAAAGATAAAATATGCCAAAAAACCAATATCTTTCTCTTAAGAAGAAGAAGAAGAAGAAAAGGAAGGAAAGGAGGGAGGGAGGGAAGGGGGGGAAGGAGAGAGAGAGAGAGAATAAGAAAGAAAGAAAAAAAGAAAGAAAGAAAGAAAGAAAGAAAGAAAGAAAAAGAAAGAAAGAAAGAAAGAAAGAAAGAAAGAAAGAAAGAAAGAAAGAAAGAAAGAAAGAAAGAAAGAAAAAGACAAGAAAGAAATCTTTAAGCAAATGAAAAGACAAGCGACAGCCTGGGAAAATATATTTGCAAGAAAGTTAAAATTGAGCAATAAGACAAGAAACAACCTGATTTAAAAATGCAACGAAGACCTTGTGAGACACCTCACCCAAGAAGATGGACAGCAGATGAAAGCTTCACATAGAATGTCATCAGAGAAGTGTAAACTAAAACAACAGTGAGCTACCATTACTCACCTTCAGGATGGCCAAAATCTGGAGCACCAACAACACCAAATGCTGGTGAGGATGTGGAGCCATAGGAACTCTCTTTCACTGCTGCTGGGAATGCAAAAGGGCACAGCCACTTTGGAAGACAGTGCAAAACTGAACATACTCCTTTTTTTTTTTTTTTAAGATTCTATTTATTTATTTGTCAGAGAGAGAGCACAAGCAGGGGGAATGGTCAGCAAAAGGAGAAGCAGACTCCAGGCTAAGCAGGGAGCCCCATGCAGGATTCGATCCCAGGACAATGGGATCATGACCTGAGCTGAAGGCAGATGCTTAACTGGCTGACTCACCCAGGCATCCCAAACTAAACATACTCTTAACATACCATCCAGCAATCGTGTTCCTTTGTATTCACCCAAAGGAGCTGGAAACTTAGGTACACACCATAACCTACACACAGGGATCACAGAACCTTTATTCATAATTGCCAAAACTTAGAAACAAGCAGGTCCATCCGGGTGGTGGATTACTGTTTGATACTGAAAAGAAATGAACTTTTAAGCCAAAAGAAAACCATGTAAGAACTTTAAATGCATATTTAAGTGAAAGAAGCCAGTCTGAAAAGGCCACATACTGTATGATTCTGTTGGAAAAGACAAAATTATGGGAACAGTAACAAGATCAGTGGTTGCCAGACTTTGGGGGTGGGGGAGAGGAGGGGTGAATAAATGAAGTACAGATGTTTAGGGCAGTGTATATACCCTATAGGATACTATAATGATCGGCACATGCCGTTATGCATTCGGCCAAACCCATAGTTTGTACAGCAAAAGTGAAACCCTATGTAAACTCTGGACTCTGGGTGATGATGATGAGTCAATGTAGGTTCATCGGTTGTAACAAATGTACCTTTCTGGTGGGGCTATTGATGGGGAGGCTCTGCATGTGTGGGAACAACAGGGGATATACGGAAAATCTCTGTACCTGCCACTCAATTCTGCTGTGAACCTAAGACTGCTCTGAAAAAAATGAAATCGTAAAATTTTTTAAAAATCTGACAGCCCATGGGCATTTAGATCATATTTGTACAATCTGCACAGGTGCAGTAGGAACATGTTTATACTGATGGCAGAGAGGTCAGCATCCTCAAAGATGGAAAAAGCCAGGTCTCCTGATCTCGGAAAGTGTTTGCATATTTAAGAGGTGACCCTGTTCACCTTATAGTAAAGTTACCTCCGTTGTTCAATAAAATTCATTTGGCAAATATTTGAGGAGTTTCCTGTGTGTCTTCATGTGCTGTTCTGAGTGTGTATTGGGTGGGTCCTACTGTTCCATAGGGCTCACTCATCCACACGCTCAAGGATGGACTTCTTCAAGGTGCAAGCTCTTACCATCTCATCCTGAGCCCACTCCTCACATAGGTGAAGAAGCCATAAGCATAAAGAAAAGGGCAGGTACCCAGGCCATCACTTCTTCAAACTTAATGGGAAAATTCGTATTTATTTCTCAAAAACCAACTTGTAAAGTGGACCCTCAGAAAGTTTATGTGAGCCCACTGACCCTGGAGCCCTTTATGGCTCACGTAATCCAGTCATCATTAAGATCGGCCATCATTAACTCATTGACTACTGTGCCATAGCTTGTCCCTGGCCAGAGATTCTAGATGATGCAGGAAATAGGATCAGAGAGGGACAGGGAAGGACCTTTCCCTGGTGGGAAGAAGGACCTCAAGGAAAGAAAGACAGGTGAATGAAAGATGGCATCGTGAAAATTTCAGACTATTGGTTGTGACATTTTCTGCTCTCCCCTTTAAGTTATAAAGTGTGAGTTCAAGTTTTCGAAGGAACCCAGGGAGCCTTGAGCACCCCTGAGGTTGTGCCAGAGATGGAAGTGTGATTGGTAACATTCGGAAGGAATTAAAGTGAGAAAAACAGAAGGGAAACTCTGAGGACAGTGAGACCCGGAAATGCAATTGCTCACAAATGAGACCAGAGAGCAGAAAAGCTAAACTAAAAGGCTTCTTGCATCTTTGTCTATCATGAGCAAGACAACCAGTGAAAAGGGGGAGTTTGCAGCAGAGGGAATTTTGGCTTCCGTGTGTCATTTCCTGACTTTGTGTTAATTTTACATACTTTTTTTTTTTCCCTCTGGTAGGTGTTTCTGACAAGGAATTAACAGGAGAATTGGAGTAGCCACCTTGTGTCCTAGGCCTCAGAGAGTCCTACAGGCACTGGGAAAAGAGAAGGAAGGCGGGGGCAGGGGAGTTTGCAGTACTGGAAACACAAAACCAACACAAACACTAAAGTCAGTGCTTCTCTGGCTTGGTTAGTGCCATGATCTTGTTCGGTGATCTCGAGGCGTAGTAGGCAAATTTGGCCACCTCTAACTTTTTAGTGTTTTAAACCTTTGAGTTTGTTTTGGAAAAGCACCAACTCCCGCTATCCTCAAAGTGTCCATTGCAACATTCTATAATTTAATTGTAGTCTTTCACTCCTAGTCATTTGGGGTATTTATTTTTCAAGCAAGTAAAGCGTGATATGTGAAAGAGTCGAGTAATTTGCAGTTAAATAGAAGAGTCCAAACAATTAAACAACGTTTCAAAGTGGGGGGGGAGGGCAATGCCACAATGGCAGCTTGAATGGTGTTTTCCTTCCTATGGATCATAGAATATGAGTCAACCCAGCCTGGAGGTTGACCTGAATTCTGGTGTAATTACATGCATAAAAATTTGGATTTTGGCCCAATGTATAAGTTACCCTTCTTACTGCAGCTGCTGCCCTTCAGGGCTGGGAGATCTCTAATTCCCAATTGAAAGACAGCCCTGGCAGGATCCATGGCTGGTTAAAGTCACTCAGCTCTGTGCAGTCACACTTGACTCAGTACTGCATGGGTGGCAGGATGAGGCTGCTGGTATACCCAGGAGAGTGGTCTGCATCCCCTGGGGCTCTTTGTTGCAAGGGGCAAACCCACTCTAACTAACCTGGACAGAAGATGTATTAAATTAAAGCCTGTTAGGTAGCTCATAGGAACTGCCAGGGGGCCAGAGAATGAGGCTCGAAAGCTATCCAGCCAAGAAGAGTCTCCAAGTTGCCTCTTCAAAGTCCTGCAGAACCCTGGACCAATGCGTGCATTCTGTGGATGCCAGCTTCTCACCAGCTGTCAGGTTCCCGGGGCCTCATGTCTCTGCCATTTTCCACCACCCCAAAACCAGCTCAGTGCCTCCTCTCCAGCTGCCTGAAGCTGTCCTCTGAAGCTAAGCCTCCCATGTGGCTGACTGACAGAATTTTAGCTGAGAAATGGGTTCAAAGGGCAACTCCAGACTGTGTCTTGAAGATGCAGAGCTCATAATGTGGGGAGAAATCTCCCTGCTAAAAAGCAACAAGCTCTCAAGCCATGAAGAGATGTGGAGATGTGGGTGCATTTTCAGTCTTGCAAATTCACGGTAACATTGTGAATGAATGAATTTAAGGATCCTTCCCATCCCTCTGGAACTTGACTTTATACTCATTTATTGGGCATTCTTTACTGTGAGATTATACATTGCCAGTGGGAAGGAATCTTTGTTTTGATTGTGGATATATCCAGAACAAATAAAATAAATGTTAGCACATAGCAGGTGCTCACTAAGTACACATTGGATGAGTGAATTCATTTAACTCCTATGTCCTCCATGTCTCTGTGGCATTGAGGTTACAAAAGTGACCAAAACACAGTGCCCCAATTCAGTCTGCTATCCGCAGCTGCTGACCTGATCTGCAAAGAAAAAGATCAAGCCTGTAGTAATCTGCTATGATGGGGAATGACCTCGTGGAGAGTTCCAAAGAAGTCCTTACTCTGGTTTGGGGAAGAGAGTTTCTGGAAGGTTGCCCTGGAGAATGAGTATGAATTAGCCAGAAAAGCAAGTTAGGACAGTGAGTCTGTGAGGGAAACAATGAAGGATGGCTTGGAGGCCAAAGGAGCAGCAGGTGCAAAAGCCAAGACATAAGAAAGCCTGGGACATGAAGGAACTCAAAGCAGATGTCTTTGGGTTACAATCAGCTTCTGGATTTCCACTCACTTACAAGGTCACATGGAAAAAGGGATGGAGGGGGAGGGAGAGAGAACCAGGCTGCAGGAGAAAACCAAAAATTAATATTAAGTTCTTCTCAAAAACCCTTCCAAGGAAGTTGTCATTTTTTTAGAAACCAATGATGGACAGAGTCACCTTTTCCTATATCAAAAATGGACAGTGTCACCTTTGGATCACCAAATCTCAGAAATATTGGAACTCATGGCCCATCACACACATGGGCACAGTGTGATCAAAAGTGGTTCTTCAATAAGAAAACAAATAATGGGTTAAAAAATGGGCAAAAGATCTTGACACTTCATCAAAGATGATTTAGAGCTAAAAAATAAGCATATGGGGAGATATTCCACATCATAGGTCATTGGGGAATTACAAACTAAAACAAGAATGAAATGCACTAAACACCTATTAGGAGGGCTAACCATATTTTTAAGATTTTATTTATTTATTTATTATTTATTTATTTATTTATTTGAGAGAGAGAGAGAGAGTGTGTGTGTGTGCATGAGTGGGTGAGGGCTAGAGGAAGAGGGAGAAGCAGACTCTGCACTGAGCAGAAAACCTGATGAGGAACTCAATCCCAGAACCCTGAGATCATGACCTGAGCTGAAGGCAGCTGTTTAACTGACTGAGCCACCCAGTCATCCCTAGGAAGGCTAACCATTTTTAAGTGATGATATAAAAAGCTGACAAGGGTGTAGAGCCACAGGAACTCTCTTTCACTACTGGTGGGAATGCAAAAGGGTGTAGCCACTTTGGAAGCCAGTTTGGCCATTTCATACAAAAAAACCCATATACTCATGTTCTCTTGTATTGACCCAAACAAGCTGAAAACTTATGTCCATGCAAAAATCTACATGTGGATGTTTATGATAGTTTTATTTGTAATTGCCAACAACTGGAAGCCACTGTGATGTCCCTTAGTAGGTGAACGGTCCATCCAGACAGTGCAATATTATTAGGCACTAAAAGGAGATGAGCTCTCAAGCCATGAAAAGGCATGAGGAAACTTAAGTGAGTATCAGTGGAAGAAGCCAATCTGAAAGAGCTCCATACTGTCTGATCCCAACTCTATGGCATTCCAGAAAGGCAAAGCAAGGGAGACAGTAGAGAGATTAGTGGGGCTTAGGGGATGGGAAAGAGGAAGAGATGAATAGGTGGGACACAGAGGATCCTTAGGGCAGTGACCATGATCTGTATGATTCTATTAAGGCAGATATATGTCATGATACACTTGTCCAAACCCATAGACTGTACAAAACTGAGAGAAAACTATAATTAAAAAAATCAACTGGAACTAGCAGGTGGTATATAGGGTTGTAATTGAAGAATGGGGGAGATTTGAAAAGCAGAAACGGAAGAAAGAAGAGCCATAAAAAGAAAGTGGCATAAGAGAAAACACAGCAATGAATCATCACAGATCCCAAACGAAAAAGCTGAATTGTCTAGTCTGACCAGAACCACCTTGAACTGTCAGCACTGAGCGTGTGGTGTCTTACAGTTAAGTACCAACTCATTAAATAGTTGTAGATGAATAAATTAATTTGGCGAAGTCTGAAAGAAGAATACTAAATTTCTACAAGACAGCAAAGAGCCTTCAATATAGGCAGAAACATTGGCCTTTATCCTGAAGGTAATGGGAACAGGTGGGGTTTGGAACAGAGATGTGACAGGAGCCTATCTGTGTGCTTTGGAAAATTTATCTCGCCACTACTATGGGATGGAGCAAAGCTAAGAGAAGTCTATGCAGTGATCCAGCCACAAGATAACGGAGAGTTTGCACTATCTTTTATATGTAACTATCTCGTGCCATTGTTGTCCTAAGAGTCTTTGATGAAAAGACATGGCAAGAAAAAATATTATTACATAGAATTTAAATACATTGCATTTTCCATAGTTACTCATAGCTTCAACTTAGTGTAATTTGTGTTCTGATTTCAAAAATAATACATTTACTGTTGAAAATGTGCAAGGAAACCAAAAAATACTTTACCCTTCTGAAGTTATATCACATGTAGAAAATATAAACATATTTTTATGTTCTGTATTCTATGAAGATACAAACACACACACACATATTCAGATCACTTTCCAGATATCTATTTTGTAATCTGGATTTTTTTTTCTTTGAAAACAAAATTGCTTTAATTTTTCTTTAATTATAAAAGTAATATGTGTTATAAAATAAAAAACATTATAGATATAGGGCTGATATCCAGGATCTACAAAGAACTTCTCAAACTCAACACAAGAACAGAATAACCCAGTCCAAACATGGACAGAAGACATGAACAGACACTTCTCCAAAGAAGACATACAAATGGCCAACAGACACATGAAAAAATGCTCAACTTCACTAGCCATCAGGAAAATACAAATCAAAAGCCTCATGTGATACCACCTTACACCAGTTAGAATGGCCAAAAATTAACAAAACAGGAAACAACAAATGTTGGCAAGGATGTGGATAAAGGGGAACCCTCTTACACTGTTGGTGGGAATGCAAGCTGGTACAGCCACTCTGGAAAACAGTGTGGAGGTGTCTCAAAAATTATATGAATGGGTTAGATAGATGATAGATTCATAGAGAGATTTTTTTAAGTGATAATTCCTCCATTCATGATTTTTTAATTTTTTTATCTAACGATGTAAAGAAATGCACATTCCCCATAGGGTTAAATATTCTTTTACAACGTGATTTTTTAATGACTGCACACAAAGTTATCAAATTTTTGTCTGTCAGTTTTTGCTGTCATAAACAACTCTAAGGTCTTGTCAATTACTCTTGCTCAAATTCAAGATTAAGTTTCCAAGGATAAACTCCAGAAGACAAAAGTGTTCAATCAGAGTGTTACTCTACTCTTGTTCATTTAAAAACTTGTAATTCAGTGCATGTCATCTGTCAAAATGCTGTATATCAGATTTATTTCTAAGACCATCTCTCTTTTCTGGATAGGCCAACCAATTCACTCTTCTTCAGAATACCAAGAAGATATTAAAGGAGGTAAAACCAAAAGCAGTAGTTGAGTATTGAGAGGTGGTAACAAAATCTGACTTATTCACCACTACAAGACCGTTATTGGACTTGGAGTTGGAACACCATCAGCCACGACCAAGCCCAGTAGAGACTGAGGAGCCATTGTGGCCCCCAGCAGCTGGGATCTTCCCACACATCCCCCCAACCCCACCCTGTGTGGCCACCACTGTTGCCTCCCTCATCAGTCTGTCATCCCTGAACCAAATGTCAGTTCTGCCCCTAACCTCTTCATGTTCTGTATTTTTTTGTCTTCGGATAATCTCTGCTTTTAAATTTTTACTCATTGGAGAGAAAAAGAAAGAGTAGGTATGTCTGTGTGCACGCGTGTGTGTATACATGAGAACACGAGAGTGCCCAGGCACACGTGATTGCTGTGTGAACATTGCATGTCTTTCTTAGTCCAACGGGTGATAGAATTTACTAACATTTGAGGACATTCATTCCATGTGGTGAGTCTAAATCGTTGGGTTTACAGACACAACCGTGGGTTGCATAACCCGTGGTCATTTAGGATTCCTAGATACCACAGAATACAAATACTAACAAAACTATCACACTAAGGATGCCAATTTGTGTTGCTAAATAGCATTTACTTCATGAATATACAGCAATCAAGTAAATATAACGTTGGGACATTTTTTGAACAGTAACCTGCAAATATTCTAAATATTCAAGATGATATTAAAGCTCACTAGTCATCAGTCCTGCATCCGTGCATCCAAGCCCACGGGTTTCTCCAAGTTTCCTCCAGAACATCCTGCCACCAGACCACGATCTTATCCTCAAATATTATCCTCAGGCCTAAGGTGATGAAAGAGCCAGGAATCCCGGATGCCTTGAAAGAAGAAAGTCAGGACCCGGAAGTACATGCATGGACAGAGCAGGGAGGAGGGGCAGCAAAGGGGGCGAGAAACTTCACTCAAGTTCAAAGTAACCAGTGTATGAAAACTGATGAGGGAAGACCATAGGCTTCTTCAAATCTAGATGTGAATGGAGACCCATCAAAGTGAAAAACTCGTATCTTCATTGTAAATGCAGAATTCTGGCATTGTTCTTAATGCGAACACAAGTTGCATTAAACACTCTCACCACCCCAGGAGCAGAATTTAAGGGGCTGCAAAAAAACAAAAACAAAAACAAAAAACTCAGTAATCAAGATAAAGAATATTTTGACGTGATATTTTTAAGTAAAAAATCGATGTAAAAAATGTATGGTGAAGAAAATATGAAACATTTTTTTTTTAAGATTTTATTTATTTATTTGACACAGAGAGAGGGATCACAAGTAGGCAGAGAGGCAGGCAGAGAGAAAAGAGAGAGGAGGAAGCAGGCTCCCTGCTGAGCAGAGAGCCCGATGTGGGCCTCGATCTCAGGACCCTGGGATCATGACCTGAGCCGAAGGCAGAGGCTTTAACCCACTGAGCCACCCAGGCGCCCGAAAATATGAAACATTTTAACAAAGACAGGGCCATTCATTTTTTAATTTTTATTTTTTAAAGTTTGGCATTAAAGTATTCTTTATCTCAGTTATCAGGTTTGTGCCTAGTAAGATGAGGCCTTTGCTCTCCTCACCCAGATTTCAGCCCTAAAGGAAACCAAGCCTCAGGTGGAAGCTGAAATCTAGTCTGTTCAGGGCAAAGAGGAAGGAGAGAAAAGCAGGCTTCTCCTCCTGTCCTGAGAATATCTCAGGCACAGAAGCTCTGCCTCTGCTCCCAGAAGAGACTCTGGGTCTGCCCAAGTTTGCCCAATAAAAATGCAGGAAGCCCAATTCAGTGTGAATTTCAGGTACGCAAGGAATCCTTTTTTAGTATAAGTATGTCCCATGCAATATTTGGGACATACTTATACTTAAAAAAAAAACCTAATCATTGTTTGTCTGAAATTCA
Source organism: Ailurus styani (assembly GCA_002007465.1). Lineage (NCBI taxonomy): Eukaryota > Metazoa > Chordata > Mammalia > Carnivora > Ailuridae > Ailurus > Ailurus styani. Next base: position 1,248,092 of record LNAC01000414.1, on the reverse strand, counting down.
ATTAAACTGGGTATCCTGTATTTTATCTGGCAACCCCACCTCCACTCCACTTCCACCCCTCCCCCAGGAAGCCTCCCCTAACCCCAACAAGAGTTTCTATCTACCCTGAGAGAGATGGTCACTCTGAAGGCCCATAGCAAGAACAAAAGAAATAAAAATAACAAACGAACTGAAAGCCAGCCCAACGCGGAAAGAATGTCATTGCACATTTGCTGACAGAGACCAAGGGAGATCTCCAACATAAACAAGGAAATGTAATCTCTCATTTGCAAAAGCTTCCCCTGTGCTGATTTGTTAACTGCTCATGGAGAGACACGGAACCAAGTGCATTTGGTTGAGCTTCTTTTTTCTTGTATTATGCAAATTAAAGCAATCCCTGCCGCTAAATGCAGCCTGAGATAGAAACCAGTAATGGTGTGGCCGGGCCGTAACCCCACAGGCTTCAAGCTGGTTAATGAACTGGTCAAGTCAATCAAACTTAACTTTTGTGTCCCAACCAAATGAATTCTCTGGTCAACCAACGTCATGGGCCACTTCGGTCAAAAGCTGTGTAAGACGCCATAGTCGTGAGGCTACGGATTATTTCAAATCTAAAATCAGTGTGGGTTTGCCTGTTAATGATGATTTTTGTCCTTCATTTGGCCTGTTCTCTGGCTCCCTGGGAGGAGGCAATGGCGTCCTAAGCCCCCAGAGGAAAGCCGTGCTCACACACTCTGCTGCTTATGAAGGAGGCCAGTGTGGGTTTTCTTCCCTTCCCATAATCGGAGAACACGCTATGTCATCCAGCTGAAGCCGGAAGAAAACAGGAATGGTTTTCATTTCAAAACACTACTTTTTCAATCAAGGCTTTTCTTTCCACTCCCCAAATCTGGGTTGCTGTTCTACGTGGTAGGGAGCCCGTTTTCAGCCCTGCGCATTGATCTACTTCCCAGAGGTGTGCCTCACTGAAAGAGATTTCAGCTGAAGATCACCTAGAAAGGAAGGTCTCTGTCTCTGTCTCTCTCTCTCTGTTGATTTCTTTTGTCATTTTTTTTTAAAGATTTTATTTATTTATTTCACAGAGGGAGAGAGATCACAAGGAGGCAGAGAGAGGGGGGAAGCAGGCTCCCCGCCGAGCAGGGAGCCCGATGCGGGCCTCGATCCCAGGACCCTGAGATCATGACCTGAGCCGAAAGCAGAGGCATTAACCCACTGAGCCACCCAGGCGCCCTTTTTGTCATTTTTTTTTCTGTGTATTTTTACTTTGCTACAAAATTAGATCCCATACAATTTAATCTTTTTCACATCTTTACCCTTTTACATTGAAAAATAAGTAGATCTCCATTCCCTTAGCATAGAAAGAGAAAAATAAGGATCTAAGCGCTTTTCTCATAAAGATTTTGATCAATCAACTCTCGGCCAAATTGTCCTTAAAAAATAAGTAAAACTTTTTCATTTCCTTTCCAACTGGAATCAATATCCCGGGTTCTAGTGTATGAACTGGGCCAAGTCCATTCACAGTTTTGGCCTTTGTGTCTTCATCTATAAGTGGGAATTAAATGATCTTTACAAACACTTCCAGCTCTAAGATTCTAAGCTGAAGGTGGATTTTTAGTATTATTTTTTAAGGGTTTAAGAGGTTTGGCCAATACAGGAGTTATAAGGAGAATGCCTAGGAGAATGCCAGCAGTCTTGAACTGCTTGTTGAATTAACAGGAGCTTGAATTAATACATCAGGCAAAGAGGTAAAGAGGAGAGTTACCATTGCTATCCCTCAATTGCACACTGAAAGTTCATATCTTGAAGATGTGTCAACTTGCAGAGATTGCTTATACATAGAGCTATGCTTAGCACTCAAGAGACACTCAAAAGATAGCATCATATAAAGGTGTGGATGGTACCATAGAATTACTAGTCCAATTAGTCATCAACTTCGCTTTTAAGAGATTTAGATTAGGCCCCTCATTAAAAGTTACTCTTGAGTAAGAATGGGGCACTGTGCTCTAAGGAGCTGGAAATATAAACCCAGATGCATAAAAGCAATGGTCTCATGTTGGTCCAGATTTTTAGGAGAAAGTTCGTACTTCTAAGTAAGAATTTTTGTTGAATTTTTAAACATATCCATGGCATTCTAACTGGGAGAATATAATCTAGCACAATGACCATGAGTTGTGACTAAGTCACAAAACTTCTCCTTGAAAAAAAAGAGGAAAAGAAACCTGTGCCTTCTGCAGTGCCAAAGAAACATTAACTAAATGAGGAGGAGCTACAGAATTGGAGAAAAGTTTGCAAACCACGTATCTGATAATGGGTTAATAGCCAAAACATATAAGGAACTCATAGAACTCAATAGCAAAAAAAACAAAAACAAAAAAACACCCTCCGAATAGTCCAATTTTAAAAATGGGCAAAGGACATGAATAGGCTTTTTTCCAAAGAAAGTTTTCAAATGGCCAACAGATATGTGAAAAATGTTCAGTATCACTAACCAGGAAAATAAATGCAAATAAAAACCACAATGAGATAGCACCCCATGTCTGTTAAAAGGGCTACCATCAAAAGGACAAGAGAGAACAAGTACCAGCAAGGATGAGCAGAAAAAGGAAGCCTCTGCACTGATGGTCATATAAATTGGTGCAACCACTGTGGAAGACAGTACGGAGGTTTGTCAAAAATGAAAAATGGAACTACTGTATGATCTAGCAATTCCACTTCTGAATATTTACCCCCCCAAAATGAAATCTATACCCATAAATATATCTGTCCTGCATGTTCACTACAGCCTCATTCACAATAACCAAGACACTGAAGTAACCTAAGTAGATTGATGGATACATAGATAGACAGACCCAATGAAATACTATTCAGCCATTAAAAAAAAAGAAGAAGGAAATCCTGCCATCTGCAACAACATGGCTAGACCTTGAGGACATTATGCTAAGTGAAATTAGTCCAAGAAAGACAAAAACTGTATGATCTCACTAATAGGTGAAATGTAAAAAAACCCAAACTTACAACCCAAGTAAATAAATAAATAAATACCCAAATTTATAGAAACAGATATCAGATTGGCTGTTGCCAGAGTTGGAGGTGGGAGGTAGGTAAGGGTGGCCAAAAGGTACAGACTTCAAGTTATAAGATAAATAACTCCAAGAATAGAATGTATAACATAAGGGCTACAGTTAACAATGCTGTATTGCATATTTGCAAGTTGCTAAGAGAATAAATTCTAAAAGTTCTCATCAAAGGAAAAAAAAAGTCTAACTATACGAAGTGCTGGATGGAAACTAAATTTTATGGTGATTATTTCACAATATATACATATATCAATTCATTATGTTGTATACCTTAAACCCATACAATGTTACATGTCAATTATATCTCAGTACAACTGGGGGAAAAGAGAAATAAGAATGCCTGTGCTTATAGACACAACTTGATGTTGCTATTAGGAGACCATGAATTATTTCAATAATGATATCCTGGCTCAAAACACTGCCAGTCAAAACTTCAGTCTCAAGCAATTGAAAAAAGAAATGTCTCCCCAACTCTATACTATCTCAAAAAAGTCACTTTATGACTTGGTTGTGGCCATTACAGAATCAGCAAGATTTTTTTAATGAAAGCCAAGGTTTATCATTCACCTTTTTCAAGACTAGCTTCCAGGGGCACCTGGTCGGCTCAGTCATTAAGTGTCTGCCTTCGGCTCGGGTCGTGATCCCAGGATCCTAGGATCTAGCCCCACATCGGGCTCCCTATTTGGCAGGGAGCCTGCTTCTCCCTCTCCTGCACCCCCTGCTTGTGTTCCCTCTCTCACTGTGTCTCTCTCTGTCAAATAAATAAATAAAATCTTTTTTAAAATAAGAAAAAGACTACTTTTCAGGTAACATTTTGGGGCTTCTGTAAATCAAATCCATCAAAACATAATATATTTTTACCTTTGCATAAGTTCAAAGGAATATGACTTGGGTCATGAGGGCAATTGCAAAAGAAGATTCAGGAAACTGTGCTGGCCAATGGCAGTTGAGTTAAAATAAGAATACAGCCCACTGATGGAACCACTGAAAACAATATTCACTCATGTCAACATTCCAGATTTTGTTTCTCAAAAAAATCCTCAATCATAGTTTCCAGTTATAAATGGGTTGAAAACATGCAGCTCTCTCCACTCTCTCCTGAAACCCCAATAAAAAAAATAATAACAGTCAAGAGGTATATTTTAAGGAATAAGTCCACAAGGATAAAATAGTGGGCAAAGGGAAAAACTTTGGAGGCTAGAAAATAAAAGGAGGACTAGTGTGGGATTAGCAGTTATGAGTAAGCTGAGTCATAAGCAGTACCATTGGGTTGAGAAATGCAGCAGCCTCATCCTAAACCATAGTCACGAAATCCAAGAAACAAATTTTTACCCCAAATCCCCAAAAGGCACAGATGCAGCCATTAGGTATCCCTGGCAGTGGGAGCAAAGACAGGGTTCCAGATAGCAAGGCGTGTTGACATTGCTTCAGAAGGGGAGACCCATTTTGCCACGTAAGTCTCCTTTCCCCACACTCAGAGAAATCTGAAGGCTTATTCCCCAGAGAAGCTAAAATAGAGGGTCTCTCGATGGCAGTACCCAAGGCACAGTTGAAATGAGGGGTGCCACAAGAAAACAAATGGACTAAAATTAAAGTTGACTTTCTGTGAATTGAGATCCTTAGCCCTCTCTCCCACTCACCCAGAACACTGGCATCCGGGATTCTTCAGGCAGACCAAAGACAAGAACAGCATCCTCTAGATACATTAAGAAACCTATGAAAAAAGTAACCCTAAAAATTGATGTAGGGCTTCCAAAACAAATGGTCTGGCCAGATTACCCTATAGAGAAGTCCACTCCAGTCAGCGCCTCCTCCTCATGAACACAGAGCATCCAGTTAGCCTCATTCAGCTTCCCACCCTTGAAGTATCAGCAGACACTCAAGGAAAAAGCCTTTAACAGAAAAAAAATAGAACCAAAGCAGAGAAAACCAATAAGGAGAAAGAGAAACCATGCAGAAAGATGAACACTTCAAAAAATTATCATTGATTTTTCAAAACAATCATTGATATATGAGCATTCTTTTCAAAAAAAGGAAAACCAAGAAAGAACTCTTGGTAATTAAAAATATGATATTATATGATATGCCAATTATTATTCAATAAAAAGATGATACCAGAAAGAGGAACTTCATTAAGTGTTGTAAGTTAAGGTCAGAAAATGCCCCAGAATATAGTGCATAAAGATGAAAAATAGAAAGGGAAAATATGTAAGAAAATTAAAGATCTGTTCCGGAATTCCAAAAAGGAAGAAAAAACTAAAGGGAGGTAAGGGTGTAATTATCAAATAAATTATTCAAGAAAATTTCCCAGGATTTAGGTCATGAGTTTCCAGATTTAAAAAACCCTCATGACCAGCAGAGTGGATGAAAACGCACATCTTTGTGAAGCTTCAATCATTTGAAACAAAAAAAATTTACTCAAATATTGAGGAGAGGAAAAAGAAACTCACATTCAAAGAACTGAGAATCAGAATGGACTCAGGCCTCTCAACATCAGTGTTGAAAGCTAGGAGCCAGCAGGGTAATGTCTTGAAAATGCTTCGGAACAATTTACAACTGAGAGTTTTACAATAAGCCTGTTGATTAAGTGTGAGGATAGTCTAAGGACATTTTCAAACATGTGTGGTTTCAAATATTCATTGTCCATCATACTTCCTAAGGAGGCTACTAGAGGAGGCTCTCCAAAAATGAAGTGAGAAAAGAAGAGAAGACATGAAGACACAGGAACCAGGAAAGGGGGTTTCAGCCCCACAAAGGGGCAAATGGATCTTTAGGATGAAGTGAAGGAAGATGTCAAGGCTAGAGAGCAATCACTAAATTGGCATTTAGGAGGCAACGTTCCAAAAAATAAAGAGCACACCTGACAAATTTGAGTATATTGAAGGGAGATTATAACAAGTCAAAGGAAGTTTAGAGATCAGTGATACTGAAAAACAAAAAACACTGAGTGAAAACAAGACAAGTATTAACTCCAGGAAAATCAAAAAGCTTTATAAGAAAGCAAGGTAATCATAGTATAACAAGTGTCCCGTAGTGATCTGCGTTTATATAGTCAAAATAAAATCACTGCATTTACTACATAATTCTATTGGTGGAATGAAGAAGGTAGGAAGTAAAAGTTGAAAGAGGTATTAGAAAGTAGGTCAGGCATAGGTTTGGGGGAAAAGAAAATTTTCATCTTCAAGAGTGGAAAGCAAATAGGAAATGCCTGATATTAAATTCAAGAAAGAGCCCTAAAAACATTATTTAGAGATAATGGTGTTTAATACCAAAAAGAATGGTTAAAACAATTGAAGGTGGTTTCCTGTTTACTAAGAGGGGTGGGCCAAGTCTCTTCAGGCTGCTCTCACAAAATACTATAGACTAGGTGGCTTATAAACAACAGAAATTCGGGCGCCTGGGTGGCTCAGTGGGTTGAAGCCTCTGCTTTTGGCTCAGGTCATGATCTCAGGGTCCTGGGATCGCGGCCCGCATCGGGCTCCCTGCTCGGCGGGGGGCCTGCTTCCTCCTCTCTCTCTGCCTGCCTCTCTGCCTACTTGTGATCTCTCTCCCTCTGTGAAATAAATAAATAAAATCTTTAAAAATAAATAAATAAATAAATAAATAAAACAACAGAAATTTATGTCTCACAGTTCTGGAGGCTGTNTGCCTCTCTGCCTACTTGTGATCTCTCTCCCTCTGTGAAATAAATAAATAAATCTTTAAAAATAAATAAATAAATAAATAAATAAAATAAACAACAGAAATTTATGTCTCACAGTTCTGGAGGCTGGAAGTCTGAGATCAGAGTGCCAGCATGGTCGGTAAAGGTCCACTTCAGGGTTGCAGACTTCTTGTACCCTCCCATGAGGATAGAAGTCTAGGGAGCTCTCTGGGCCCTCTTTAAGAAAAGCACAGATCCCTTTCCTGAGGGCTCCACCTTCATGACCTAAAAACCTCCCAATGGCCCCATCTCCTAACACCATCACATTGGGAATTAGGGCTTCAACGTCTGAATTTGGGGAGACATAAACATTCAGACCATGGCAGGGAGTACTTGGGGAAGAGCTGCCATTTTTCATAATAAATCTTGTAATCTGACTCTTTAAAACTATGTCCATGTGTAACTCTGATAAAAAAAATAAGATCTAAAATATTAAAACTCAGATAATGTTATTTTATATCTACATCATTTAGAGACCAAGGGCAGAATGTGTCAAGTGGAGCAAGAATAAAAATAACACTGATAGTCACAGGGAGAATACCACTAAAAATTTGGTGGCAGCTCTTAGGAACATGAGCTGGAATTCCTCGAATCCACAATTGAATGAAAGTGAGTTTTAGATCATCTGTCTTTAAAACCAATATGGCCCCTTTCCAAACATGTTTGACTGCCCATGTGCAACACATTAAAAGCAATAATAAAGCTAATCAGAGGGGCCTCCCACAAACATTTTTGCTTCATAGACCAGACCACAACATTTTTCCTGCACCTACTAATGTCAACGATGTGTCCATGGCGGGAAGCTGTAATGACATGAAGGAGTCTACTGCTACAGTAGGGGTTGTATCTTATTAAAATGTGTAATAACTAAGACCCATAGGGGCAGACAAGAAACCTCCTTTCTCTGCGAAATCAGATTGTAACTCCATTGGAAGACGTGAAGTCAGTCGTATAGTGAAGTACGTACCTGCATGCCAAGAACCATGCGTTGCTTTGTGTATATTAAGTCCTCCCTTCCTCATTGCAAATTTACAGAGTAGGTATGATTTTCCTCCTCATTTTAGAGATGAGAAAACTGGGGCACAAGAGAGGGGAGATGACTGGCTGAAGATGGGACACCTGGTAAGTAACAGATCTAAAACAGACTAACACTCCTTGCACGCCAGTTTTGCCCCAACCTTGCAGACCCCACTCTCTTCGTAACAGCAGACCTCCTGGGTGAATCCCTTAAACAAGGACCAGATCCTTAACCCTATTTATTGAGTCCTTAACACGTGCCAGGGGTCTGCTAAGCATTTCACAACCAGTGTCTCCTTTAACCTTCCAGCAATTTGAAAAAGTAGGCAGTATCTCGGCCATGTCCAGGTGGGGGAAGTGAAGTTCCCAGAGGGTAAGAAACTCCCCTGGGTCCACACGGAGCAAGAGTGCAAACTCAAAGAGTCTCATTCCAAAGCCCCCTCTGCCTTTTAGAAACAAACAAACAAAAAAAGAGTGATGGCAAAAATGATGGGGCGTTGTTGAGGATCCAACAGGAAAGAATCCTGAAGTTCACCTGGGATGTGAGAATGGCAGTCTTCCCAAGGCTTACAACATCATCAACAAGCGTCGTCTCATTTCGTCTTCTGTTGTTGTCCACTGCCATGGTCAATGTTGCGGCTCTTGAAAGATTATCTTTTGCTTAACTTCAACTGAAATGATTAAATTAATCCTTAAAATATAATCATTTAAATTCAGATGATTTAATGTGCTCAAAGTTAACCTGCCAGGAAGTGACGGAGACAGAAGTGGAAGGCTGTGAGCGCTAAGCTCTATCCTTACGACCCCCAACTTCCACACTGGAGAATACCAACTTTCCTCATTCAATTTCAGGTTTCTCCTTAGCAATCCCTAGAAATTTTCTGCTTTGTAGTTAAGACGACATTGACTCAAGTGTGGTCAGGGCAAATAACTCCCTTTTCCAGCATGTGCTGCAAGTAAAGCCAGGGTTATGGGCAAAATCACTGTGCTTATGAACTCAAAGAAGGGAAGGGAAAGAACTGAGGACAAGATTCCACCTCTAGCCCTAATTAGTTAATGGGGAACTCCTTCCCTCCCCAATAAGGCTTCTGGGGCAATCGATCCTATAGGACTGCCATTTTTGTCTTTGCTGACCTTGGAGAGAACTTTCTGCCTGTACCCATTCGTGGGTGCCCAGTACACGTGGTGCTCTCTGGCCTCTCTTTTTCAGTTTCCCTCTCCTCTTGAGAGAACCTTACTTCCTAGGAGGCACTGGAGGGCTTGGACCTTGCTCTCTTCTTCTCTGCGTCCCCCTGCCACCCTCCCCCAACCCATGACTTTAATACAGCACAGCCTCTATACAGTCTGGAACCTGCAAATATTTGTTGGATTTACTTATTCTTGTGGGATGCGGAAGGAGAATTGGATGAAAGAAAATGGGGGTTCTAAGAGTAAACTCGGGATTCAGAATAACAATATTCCACCAACGGGTATGCATTCATTAGCACGGCTAAAGAAAATGCTCTCTTTTGTAATGAGGGCACCTGAGAGGAAGGAGGAGTGAATCTATGATCTTGTATTGGCCAATCGAGCTTTATGGACATTCCCATTGCCATCAGTGAATGAGAAAACTTCTGTGTTGGACACTTTCCCCACCTCTTTAGGCCACCAGAATGTTGTGGGGACCCTACGGCAAATGTCTTCGAGCGGTTTGAGTCGTAGGAGGAATCACACCCATGATGGTCGCATTCGGTCCAAAATGTGCAGGGCACTGTATGACCAGAAAAGATATTAGCAGCTGTGATTTGTGTCCTGCTCCAAAGACAATTGGCTTGCTCCTTTTTCCTTTGGTTTGAATCAGGATAGAACTAATGGAGCATCTGCCGACCAGTGAAAAGACCTCCCGAAGACACAGAGCTGAGGATCTCAGCCAGATGTCTTAGCGAGAAACCCTTGCTGAGGCTCTGATTGGCTGCATTTATAACCTCCACACACCCCCGAGTAATTTCTAAATGTCCCTCAGCCTCTGAAAGGGTGCAAATGGGCATTTGCTCATAATCCCTTTCTCTGTAGCAGAATAAAGGTGGGTTTAATGGTCTTTCAAGAATCCCTATTGCTTTAGGATTTTAGAATATTTGGTGATTCGCTACATCAACTCACCCCCAAATACTTCATTATTATATTAGGAATCGAAGGAGAGATTATCCTATTGCTCTTCATTTTCCCGCAACCACCCTCTCCAGATCAATTTCCTGTATCAAAACAAACAAGCAAACAGGTACATAGTTGGAGACCATGATGCTGAAGGGTGAGGTATGGTCAATGATGAGCCATTTCCAACACCTGTTACCCAGAAGTCAGAAGCACCTACAGGCTGGAAGCCGATTTGAATGTTTTGTCCCCAGTCAACTACACATGCTCATCTGGGACCTGTTTGCTCGAATCCTGAGTCCTTGACTCAGGTCCCCGGAGCTGTGAAAGGACACACAGGGGTAGCCCCGTGAGTCATTTAAAACTGAAGGCCTAGGCCTGGGGTGCCTTTTTAAGTCTGGACTCTGGCGAGAGGCTGCTGGTAAGCTCAGAAGGGGTTCACTTCCTGTGGAAATGCTAGTTCCTCTTCCAGAAAGGACGTTTGAAAATCCCACTTGCTGGTTTCACAGCTTACAACCCAACATCAGATGACTGTCGAGGATCGAGAGGAGATGTTGATACGTCATGCTTCATCAGCACCCAAGTAGGTTCAAACAGACATGGCCACCAGCAGTTTCTCTGCATGGAGGCTCTGCACACCCATGGGAATGTGCCCCAAACGAGATGAGGCCATCAGCCAAACAAAGGTCTGCGTTGGTTTCCCATCATCACGATCCCTCCATGCCACACATTTAGGACAGACTTCAGTGGTCAAGGGATGGGGGCAAATTCCCCGTAAGCCAATACCTGCATTCTCTTATGATCATGAAACCCATCCTGATGTTAACACAGTCTGGAGGAGAGTTATCTATTCAAGTGGCCTTTTGTAACATTCCTTCCAAAAACAAAGTCTCAAGAGAAGATGGTCACCCTGCATTTCTTTTCTTTTCTTTTCTTTTAGGTTTTATTTATTTATTTGACAGAGAGAGAGAGATCACACAAGTAGGCAGAGAGGCAAGCAGAGAGAGAGGAGGAAGCAGGCTCCCTACTGAACAGAGAACCCGATGCGGGCCTCTATCCCAGGACCCTGAGATCATGACCTGAGCCGAAGGCAGAGGCTTTAACCCACTGAGCCACCCAGGTGCCCACTCATGCATTTCTATTCTTTTTTTTTAATGACCTTTTCTATGCAAAGCGATTTGAAAATAGCTGAATCACAATGGTAGAAGGATGTCCTCACAGCAAATGTTGGAATCTGCCTCTCCGAAGGTTTTCCCAAAGAAGTGTCTGTAGTCATTTTTCTGAAAGAGCTTCATAGAGAGACCAAGACCTCGTTCGCAGACTGTGGGCAAACCTGGGTCTCGGCTTCACCAGTGGCAGAGAATGATCTCACCGATCCCTTCCAGCTTGAACCTTTCAGAGTGCACAGGAACCCTTGTGTTTCCTTTATGTGTAATTACCACCTGAAGGGTCCTGCGGGCCTGAGATTCCACAAAGCTTAGAGATCGCTGCTGCGCCATCTCAAACCACTACTGGGAACCAAGTGGAAACATGTGCATAAAATATAATCAAATTGGCTCTGATCTGAAACAAGGGAAAGTTAGGCAGAGTGGGGGCGGGGGCAGGGGGGCATTTTTTCAGAACTTGTTTGCCCATCCCTGGTTGCAACACCCATTTGCTTCTGCCTTAAAGCGTTGCAACACTCCACCCCTGAAACTGACCTAGTTTGTGTCTGTTTCTTTAAGAAAGCACCTCCCGTGCCACAGGTGGCCTTCGCTTAGGCCAGGTAGTGAGTGGGAATCTGTGTCTAAAAACTGGGATGGACTCTTTCTATCATTTGGTAACAGGCTCCAGACGAGACGAAGGAAATGTGATGTTGCCTCCAAAAACTCCAGAAATTCCAAGGAGAGGTTGGGCTCCCCACCAGTCCTGGCTGACTCCTGATTCAAGAAGCGACTTGCCTGTCTTTCGGCTCTTTGCTTGCCCCTTGTCCCCTGCCCCACAAGTCCTGGGACCCTAGAAGCACCTGTCAGCCCAGCCCAGGCCCTGCTGTGACCATCATAAGGAGCCTCTACCCCTCCACCCCTTGGCCTCTGACCTCAGGCACAGACCTGGGAGGGAGACAACCAGCCCCCCCAAACCCCCAGAAGCACAGCTTAGTTTGAAGTCTTGAGAAACAGAACGAGCTCCAGCTTGGGACTCGGGCTCCCCCCTTGCAGACCACACCACCTAACAAGCTGTTTGGAGTTGGACAGCTCTTGGCTCTTGCCCACCCTTCGCTTGTCCCAACCCCTCCTCTTCCCTTCTAGGGGTTTTCTCCAGCACACTGGGACCCAAAGGGCAGCCGGCCTCGCCTCCCTGTGGACGTGCTCTCTCCCAGCACCCTGGCCTCCAGGACACACCCCGCCTCCCACACCTCCCTGCCGGAGCTGACCTGCTTCCCCGCCCACCCAGCTCCGAAGTGAGACCTTGGCTTCGGTTACCCTCCAGTGCTCTCCACTCACAGACTCCCCTTCTCCTGTCTCTTCCTCACCCCAGCCTCTCCCCTTCCTCACTTCCACTCAGTTGCACCCACCTGGGTTCCCTCTGAACCCAAGACTTCAGGGTCAACTTTGGTAAAGCAACAGGCAAAAGCCCAGCACCGTCAGCTCCCACTCAAGGGGACTATGCCTTAACGGATTTCCCATGCTCACGCCAGAGAGACTGGGTCCCACGCCAGCCCTCTCATCCACCATATCCACCAGACATCAGTCCAGAAAATTCCCTTCTTCCTAAGGAGTCTGCGTTATCTTCCCTTTGGGAGGTGATAAGGCTCTCTAGACACCAGTGAGTCACCAGAAAATGATTTCATTATTCACCGTATAAATGGTATCAAGCAAATTAGAGCTTAGCCAGCACTGAATCCAACCTCAGAGCTCACCAGGTTGGGATCAAGGAGGCACTGATCCCGAAGTGGCCAGCTCCAGGAAAACAAAGAGCAGAGTTCGTATTTCTCTGCCCTTCCATCACCGAGACCTAACACAGTGTGTGGCTGGGGCTCGTTGCCCCTGTTTGCTGAGCTGCTAAGGGAAGCGTTAGGGAAATGCAGATCCTCGGAGCCAGTCCCCTTGGTGGTGTCTCTTGGGATGAGGTCTTGCGTCCACCTGTGCCAGCATCTCCTATAGCCTTGCACAAAAATGCAGATTCCTCAGCTCTACTCACCACCTCCTGACTCGGTGTTGAGGGTGGATCTGGAATCTTCATTTTTTCACGAGCTTCCCTGGTGAGTCTTCTACACACTGGAGTCACTGGGCCGCCAATTCAACTCTGTGTCACTGCCCAGAGACGTTTCTAGGGAGAAAGGAAGGCGACTTTTGGTTGAACAAGGAATATGAGTGTTTGTAAGTCTTCAGCAACGATAGACATCTGTGTTCATCCGAGACCCCACTAACTGAGGACGCTGAGCCTCTCTGATCACTGGCCCAGCCTTTCTAAATTGGTCACCCAGAGGCAAGTAGAAAGGCATCTCCCATGTGTTATCTCTCTGAGACCCCAGCAAGAGCCCAGTGGAGGCCCCAGCCCACGCCCACGTGTGTACAGTGCCCCGTACTGGGCCATATGAACCATCTTCCATGTCACATAAAGGGTAAGAGAAAGGGGGCTGTAAGACTTGAACTAGTTGATTCAACGTAACGATCTATTGATTGTCATGCTTTCTGTAGGACAGACCATTTGGTCCACTTTTATTCATCCACAAAATGGTGGACTGGTCAGCTCAGGAAAACCAGTCAATGTGGGAAGGCCCACAGAGCCAGCCTAGGATAAGGTGCTTGGTGACAAGGTATAGGCTGTGCTGCTCAGACCTGAAAGGGGCCTCGTAGATCCGCCTTCACAAGCATGGAACTCCCTGGAAAAACATTTCGTGGTGGGAATGGGAAGTGCTGCAAGGGACACAGGTACCCAGGAGGGACCACAGCTTCCCTGTGTGGTTCTGTCTCGGCAGGAGAGATACATGAAAAGACGTGAAAAGAGATGGATTGAAGCTTCAGGACCCGATACATTCATGTCACCCTTGTAGTAGATGACATACATGTCTCTCTTTTATGACTGGATCTTCCTCGGCACAAACTTTGTCCCTGATGTAGTAGGTTACGAGCCCAAAGACCCCCCAGTTAGAAATCCCACAGAAATTCTGGAAAATCATTAAAAAGGCAGAATTATAGAAAGGCTAGCCTTAGGATGGGCAGTGGAAGTAGGGATGAAAGAAGAGGTGTGTGTGTCTGTGTGTTCTTTTAGAGGGTAGATGCTATTTCAGACTCTTTCACATAGAAAGATAACAAAGGAGTCCAAAGCTCAGAGCCACACCGTGCCCATCTGTTGACAGGCTGTTCAATTAACTTATTGTTACCACTGAAACGCCAGCTCCATGTGTCTGGAGAAAGAGGAAGTCCCAGGTGCTAAGGTGACAGCCATTAAGCTGTTGGCAAACCTGAGAAGGCAAGCTGTTCCTTCTGAGGCACGTTGACTCTCTCATCTTCCTCTGGTTCTCTTCCTTCCCCCTATCTCTCCCTTCCTCATCTTTTCTCCCCCGGAGGCGTGCTTCTTTCCCTTTCTCCTCTCTGTTCCTTCCCCCACTGTGGATGTCTGCTGGGGCGGAGAAGAGGCCCCGCTCTCAATTTGAATCAAACCCTTATTCTTAGAGGGAGAGGCTCTGATGGAGGAGAAATGGGCTCAGTTCTCAGAACTGGGTGAAGCTTCTATTGACCTAAACAGAGCCAAGGTAGGGGAGAGGGGGAAGACCGTTTTTGCCACCTCAGATGAACTTCAAACTCTTCTGCGCCCTTCCCTCACGACGTGAGCTCTTTTTCACTCCCCACCCTCTCGCTGACTCGTCTCCCACTCTGAAAGTCATTTCTTGGTTTCGCTCTCAAGGCGCAAAGAAGCTGAGAAGATGGGGCCGCTCAGCTAGAAAAGAGCCACAGTTCAAACTACAAAGGTGCACACGTTCCAGGGGCTCTAGTGTGCACCAGGCTTGGGGGACGTCATGGCCACGGGGACACAGCCAGGGGGCTCCTGCCTCACAGCTGGAGCAACTGCAAGTTCAAGGGTGTGTTTGAGATGGCTGCATTTATCATCGTCTTCTCAGGATCTAAGTCCACTGGCAACTGCTCAGAGGGGGAAATTAATGGCCCTCCAAGGACCGACGTTAACGTGATACACATGGGTATATGCTAAGCATTATATCTAATTATAGGGAGTGAATCACAAATTTAAGCATCTTAAATATAGGCATAAAAAGAAATAATTAACCCTCAAACAGGAAGCTGCTGAGCTATCAGATTGCATTGTTTGAGAACCAAGAAAAGCAAGTCAGCACACTGGAAGCCTGAGAAAAGCAGGGTTAATCCTCTGACGGGGTTTCAGTCTTCCGCTCATCTCTATAGATGTGCCACGGAAGGCCCTCAGGTAGACGAAGCATCTGTGCATGGGAGCCCGGAAGTGCTGCCGTAGAATCAGCCCCTCTTTTTAGAAAGTGATGTTGCTCCAAAGGTAGATCCAGCCTGAACCCTTCCCACTGGGGTGTTGATGACGTGTTCGCCATTTGTCATCATCAGGAAGTTTCAACCCTGCAAGCTCACCAGCTCCACAGTCTTACAGTTCATGCTTTAGTTGCCCTTGGCTCGGTTAAGAAAGCCTCATTGGTCCTTCTCCACATAATCACAATATTGCTTACTCTTGGATCAGAATCTCCTAGAAATAAGAGGTCATGGTCTCATCAGAATAAGCCCCACTGTTTCCCGTGTTGGCCCAGACCTATTCATTGAGACCAAGGTGACCTTCACAGATGACAGTGAAAATGGGTCTCATGGTCCCCAAAGAAGGACACCATGTCAGGATCCAGCAGCTGTGGCCTCTGGGTAGGGACGGGAGCAGCTCCCCTAGTTCTAGCCAGGGCACCTCTTACCCCTTCCTGAGAGTGGAAATTCGAGCCCTTGGCGCACACTGCATTTTGGTGCAGGAGTCACCAAGGACTGGATGGAAACACAATTTCCTCACCAAGACAAGACAGGACAAGGTCACCCTCATTGTGAGCATCGGTCCCCCGTGGCCAGCCCACACGCAGCCTTCTTGCGCTACAGCAGAAGGCCGCTGTCCCCTACTGGCACCTGTAACAGTGCCCCCCCCCGCCCAGGGATCATAGAAACATTAAGCAGAACAAAGGAGCTCACACTGAGTCTGAAGCAAGGACTGATACTCCCACATAAGGCTCCAAGCCCAGTCCAGGCTGCATGGCTCTTCATCTCCCAATAAGGAAGAGTTCCAGCCCCGAAGCCCGATGGTATGTGGCCTAGTGATGGTCAAAAGACTATGTGCCCCAGACTGCCCTCCCAGCAGCCCTGACCTTGGAAGAGCCACTTCATCTGGCCACATTTTGGGGTCCTGGTGTAGAAAACCAGAAAACAGCAGCGACCCTGCTTCTCCACACGGGGCTATGATCAGGTCACATGGGAGCGTTCCCTGAGAAGAGCTTTGAAAAATCGTAAGCCCCTGTGGGACATGAGCATGTGGCAAATAGAGAATGTTCTCTATAGCCAGGACATTTTAGCCCTTTGAAAATAAGTTGTTAACACCCCAGAGTGAACACTTCGTGTCCAGCCCGAATGAAAATAAATTTCTGGTCACTTCTTGCCACCTGTGGGTCCTTTGACATCGAAATTTGGCAGTAAGAATACTCTCTTTAGCCACAATAACAGCATCTCAAATTTTTGTTCACCTGATATATTTCTCTTTCACTAAGAACACCCAGGTCACGGCTCTTCTTCCTCTCCAGACCTATCTTAACAATTGTCTTCCCAGCACCAGGCACCGTGACGGCTGATGCTGTCCTTGGCGGTTCAAGTTTCATGTATCCATGTGTCCATTTGCTTTCTAAAAATGTTTACATTTGGGGCGACTGGGTGGCTCAGTCAGTTAAGCGTCTGCCTTTGACTCAGGTCATGATCTCAGGGTTCTGGAATCGAGCCCGGTGTCGGGCTCCCTGCTCAGCAGGGAGTCTGCCTCTCCTTTTTTTTTTTTTTTTTTTTGCCCTTCCCCACCATTCATGCTCTCTCTCTCAAATAAATAAATAAATACATAAAAATCTTTATTTTAAAAAAATGCTGTTTCATTCCTTCTATACAAGAACATGTGTGCTAAATAAATCAAGGACAAAGTATCTATCTCTAACTGAAATCACCTTCATCGTGGCTCTCATAATCCGGGGAGGAATGAAGCAATCAACTGTTTTTTTTCCGTAGTAAGAAAGTATACATTAACCCAATGTACATATACATCTACATATGACTGAGTGACAAAGTTTAAGGAAGAATACATACCTCTATTCCATGTGATGCATTCCAATATTTTATATTCGGTGCTATTCACACTACACGGTTAGAAACAACGGTGACCTATCACAAATTCCTTGTTTTACAAAATCAGAAGCCTGACCATCAAGTTCAAGATTACCTTTGGGAACAGAACACCAAGTCATCCTAAAGAACACCCTTTGGTGAGATGGTTTCTCCACCTGTTACCTGAGGCCTCTCAGGAATTACACTTTGGTTCTCTGACCCAGATCTAGATATTTTCAATGCCCAAATCAACCTCTACCAAAAAGAATTTTCCAATTGTTGAACTTCAGTGAGTACGTTTGTACCAAATTCTTGATTTTAGACATGACAATGGTGGAAGCAGTTCTCCCTCTTGGGAATGAGGGTAAACTACCTTGAATTTGGAAACCAGTATAAATTTTTATGGGACAGAAGCAGTGAAAATGGACCCCAACTCAGTTACAATCTAGTATATTACATGGGAGCATCTCATGGTTCCCTATCCTTATCATCTTCTTGTCTTTTAATTAATAAGAGAATTAGATGTAAAAATATAAATAATCTTCTTCTTCAAGATGGTCAGATCAAAGATACCACCCAAGTTATGATGAGCTAGGGAAAATCCACTATTTACAAAACTGATACATTTTCCAGTAGATAGTTTCCCTTCTGGGACATCATCACACACACAGTGGCACCCCAAATGCAAAGACAGGGGTGAAGGTAAGCAGTAGTGATTGAACAGCACACTGAGAGACCAGCCTTTGAGGATTCTGTCCCCACACCTTGCCCCTCCACCAATCAAGATGGTCACTCACACACGGATGTGATCAAGGAACACTAAGAAATTCTTGTGGTGCCTTCCCCGTGACCAGGTAGATGGATGTCTAAGCAGTGTGACTGGAAAGCATGGTCAGACTGCTTTCTAGAATGAGTCTGCCACTGAGAGTGTGGTTGTGGCCTAATGTCCCTGGGCTGAGGTTTCTGGAGTTTCCACCCGTGGTCTGGGCTGCAATGGTCTGATTAAGCTTCACATCTGCTTAGGGTTTGAGGTGAAGGAAAAAGGGAACTGGGATGACTCTCACCTCATCAATTCTGACCACATCCTCCCTCTCCATTTACCCCCAAGAGGAGAGAACAGAAAGAGCGTGGGAGTAGAATAAAAGAAATTAAACAGAAGGGGGAAAAGGGAAGAGATAGGGGAGGGAAGAGGGAAAAAAGGCTTAAAGGAACTCCGGGACCAGTTTTTCCTCTCAGAAACAGAAGCTCAGAGCCCAAGTTCCAAAGAACCAGAGCTTGGCTTCATTTCCTTTCCTTTCTTCCCCAATCTATCTACCAACTATGAAATTCTTTTTTTTTTTAAGATTTATTTATTTATTTGAGAAAGAGAGAGCTCTGACATGGGGATTAATCCCAGGACCCAGAGACCATGACCCGGGCCAAAACCAAGACTCGGATGTTCAACCACCCCAGCCACCCAGGCGCCCCCCAACTACGAAATTTTAAATGGCAGTCATCTGTGAACACTGTTCATTAAGTCAGCGTCTGAACATTCCAAACAGGGTCTTCATCAGCAATACTGTTACATGAAATCATGTTTTGTGTGCACAGGATCCTGATGCACTTGTTGTAATGGTGGCATATTTGAAAATCAAAGCTTTCAAATAATATAAAGGATTCTCAGAAAATTAAAAGCAGCACTACCATAGGATCCAGCAATTCCACTTTAAGGAAAATATCCAACGGAAATAAAAACACAAACTCAGAAAGATACCTGCAGCCCCAAGTTCACAGCAACATTGTTTACAACAGCCAAGACATAAGTGTCCATCGAAGAAAGAACAGATAAAGAAGTCAGATACAGATAGATAGATGGTAGATAGAAAGAGATGTAGAGATAGAGATATATCTATGTAGATATATATATATAATGGAATATAATTCAGCCATTTAAAAAAAACTAGGAAATCCTACTTTTTGCGACAGGATGGACCTTGAAGACACGATGCGAAATGAAACAAGTCAGACAGAGAAAGACACATATCATATGATCTCACGTATATGTGGAATCTTGAACAAACAAAAACAAACTCACAGAAAAAGAGATCAGACTTGTGGTTCCCCGAGGCGGGGAGTTGGGAGGATGGGAGAATTTGGAGGAAGGTGGTCAACAGATGCCAGCTTCCGGTTATAAGATAAGTCAGTCCTGGGGATGGAATGTGAAGCATGGCAGCTCCGGCTAACACTGCTGTGTGATACATCCGGAAGGTGTGACGAGAGTAGATCCTAAGAGCTCTCAGCCCAAGGAGAACATTTTTTTTCTTTACTCTTCTTTCTTTCTTTTATCTATGAGAATATGGATGTAAGCTGAGCCTATCACGGTGATAATTTCACACCATACATAAGTCAGACCATCATGCCGAACTCCTTAAACTTATACAGCGATCCATGTCGATTATTTCTTAATAAAACTGGAGGTGGGGTTTTCAAATAATGACTTTTCCTGAATCATAATACCACTCTGTTGCATATATCATCTTTCAAATAAAGTTTATTTCTAAGTGCATTACACATCTCCGTGGTCCCGGAACCCAGGGGACGATGGGGCACCTGGATGTGTCAGTGGATTGAGTGGCCAGCTCCTGATTTGGGCTCAGATCATGATCTTAGGGTCATGGGATGGAGCCCCGAGTTGGGCTGCATGCTCAGTATGGAGTCTACTTGTCCCTCCCCTTCTGGTTCTCTCCCTGCTCACTTGCTATCTCTCTCTCTCTCTAGAATAAATAAATAAAATCTTTTAAAAAAAGAAAGGAAGAAAAGAAAAGAAGAAAAGAAGAGAAGAGAAGAGAAGAGAAGAGAAGAGAAGAGAAAAGAAAAGGAAAGAAAAGAAAAATGATAGGTGGATAGGAAGAAGCGAGAGCAGGTCCAGGAGAAAAGATGTAGTTAAGCAGAACACTGTCCCCTCCCCCAGGGCTCAAGCCTTGCAAAGTGTGTCACCACCTCCCTGAGAAACAGGTACACATCATACCCACAGTGGGGCACAGATTCTCAGAATTATCGCTGCTATCCCATCCACGACTTCCCTTTTTTATTTCAGGAAATACCTGACAGGGAAATTTGCGTAACTTGCCTAAGGCCGCCTGGGGGCCTGAGCCGGACCCAGAGCTCAAGCTTCCCCCTGGCTCCCTTCAGATCCTGCCTCTGACCGCCAGCCAGCGTCAGCCATCCTGACGCCACTCGAAGTCGCGGAAAGACACCCGGACGGTGAAAATAAAAAAAGCCAGCTCAGAAAAGAAAATCTCAACAAACCAGTGTGCTTCATCTCTCTCCATCCCAACAACTAGTTTGACTGCCCTGAGTCAGTCCAACCGACTAAATTTTTTCAACTCACGAAACTCAACAGCCTAACCTTTTTGGCACTCTGGAGACAAATTCATCCTGAGTCATTGGAACGGCAGTCACAGGACAATACTCAAAGTAGCAGATGACCAGAACGTTCCGGTTTCAAGAGATCACTGTAGCCGGACCCTAGTGCAGCTGCCAATACGTTACATGACTGAAAAACAGAAATGGCGTCTATAACCGGTTTTAGCAGAACCTCACTCCTGTAAAGTGAGATTTATTAGCAACTGCAAAGAGAGCATTGATCCTTGTTAGCTTCATTCGCTCACACATTCACTCACTTGCTCGTGCTACATGCCTATCGAGTGCCAGAAACTGAATGGGGTGCTGATTAGTATTCAAAAATAGGGACGCCCGGGTGGCTCAGTGAGTTAAGCGTCTGCCTTTGGCTCAGGTCATGATCCCGGGATCCTGGGATGGAGCCCTACATGGGGCTTTCTGCTCAGTGGGGAGCCTGCTTCTCCCTCTGCCTGATGTTCCCCCCTGCTTGTGTGCTNATGGAGCCCTACATGGGGCTTTCTGCTCAGTGGGGAGCCTGCTTCTCCCTCTGCCTGATGTTTCCCCCTGCTTGTGTTCTCTCTCTCTCTCTCTGGCAAGTAAATAAATATAATCTTTCAAAAAAATAAAAAGTAAATAAAAATAAATCAATACAGTCCCTGTCATCGTAGACTTTACAGTACAAAATGAGAGATCAAAGTAAATTAGGCAGGAGACAATGAGGGCTATGTAGAGAGGTTTTCAAAGCATCCATATGCATTGTGGGATTGTGGAAGAGGCCCGACCCCACCTGTGGGTGCTTTGAGTGCTGGCGAACCTACAGCGGGAGGTTGAGCTGGTCAGGAAACCCAGATAGGACATTCGGAGCATGGGAATGAAAGCATGGAGATCCATAAAAGAGGATCTAATCCAATGTGGGCAACCAAAGGAACTGGACCCATGTAAGGAACAAGCCAAGCTAGGGACCCAACTGCAAATTCCAACTTCACTTATGGTCAAATGTTGGAGTAAATGAGGGTAATGAGAATAACATCAGGGCGCCTGGGTGGCTCAGTGGGTTAAAGCCTCTGCCTTTGGCTCAGGTCATGGTCTCGGGGTCCTGGGATCGAGCCCTGCGTCAGGCTCCCTGCTCGGTGGGGAGCCTGCTTCCTCCTCTCTCTCTGCCTGCCTCTCTGCCTACTTGTGATCTCTCTCTCTCTGTGTCAAATAAATGAATAAAATCTTTGAAAAAAAAAAGAATCAGAGTTTTGGGTAGAAAAAAGTGGAGTTGGGGAAGGAAGCAGGGGAGAGCAACTTCTTTATTTTATTTTTATTTACTTTTGTTTATTGCCGTGTGTAAAGGAACACACCAGGAACCTTACATAAGGTATCTATTTTCATCTTGGTGACAATCCTACCAATTGGGTGTCTTTATCCCTTTTTCACAGCCTCAGTGATTTCCATAGAACTTTGCCAATAGAGGAAGGACTTTCCTCCACAGTCCATCATCATAATCTTCACATTCTTGCTCAGTAAGTAGGACAGGAATTCCTATTTTATGGAAGAGGAACCTGAGGTTTAGGAAGCTAAGCAACTTTCCAAGTTCAGGGGCAGAGGCACGGTGAGTTTTCCTTTCTGTCGGTAGCCTGGTGCCTAAGACTGTACAGACCCAAACACTCGCTTCCTCCCAGCTTGAGTTTGCCTGTTACCCATGTGACTAGCTATCAGTCTGGTTATCAGAAACCCAGCTGACGGAAACCCAAATGGATAACAGCAGCTTCCAAAGAGCTCGTGCCAGCTTTGAGAATTTCAACTGCCCCATTTTAGGAGCAGCAATGAATACCCCCACACACAGACCTTTTGGAGATGCACTATTTTGCCCTGTGAACCTGAGAGAATGTGTTGTCAGGTCCACATGGCTCAAGTGATTCAGCACAGCCCAAAGACCTACCGAATTCTGTAGGGAGTATATTGTAGATCAGCTTGGGAAAAACCCAAATTAGGATTGCCCAAGTCTCAACAAAACTTTAAAAAAAAAAAGCAAGTCTCGCTTGGCAACTGTAGGAAGACCACACCTTATGCTACACATACCTGGGCTTCATCATTCTTGCACAAGGGAGTGCAATAAAACATTTCAAGATAAAGCTCCTTGGACTCTGAGCACTGTTTTAAAAGTCCCCTGCCAAAGGAGGCCCTGAATTTCTCCCAAAGCATTAATTTACCAGCCATAGCCAACAAGATAGTGGTTTCATAAACTACAGCCTACTGTCAGCAGAAACCTCAGGAACACGGATTTCCATGAAATATCTCAGCCATGTGGGTTTTCCCCCTTTGAGATCCACCTCCACCTACCCACTCACCCAAAGAAAGTATTACCACGAGTCCAAGGATAAAGGATGTGAGGAACCACAGGACACCATTCCATCCGTCCCTGCTTCCCAACCGAATCACTTCCTGGTTAGGGAGATCTCTTTTCTCAGAGATCTCCCAAATCCAAAAGTACCCTTAGCCACTTACTCTTCTCTGACATGCAATTCACTCAAATCCCAACTTATCCAAGTCTAAGGCCATCCTATAAACAACTCTCCTGAAAAATAAACACCACCTACGGCAACAGGCCAAATATGACCAAAAACGCAGTATAAATCTAATGGGGCCAGGGGGAAGGCAAAACAAACTCTGACATTCCTGTTTCTCTACATAGCTTCACCAAAAAAAGACTACCCACCTAAAGTCAAACGAGCCTCACAATTGAACCAAAAATATCCATGACTCCACTTGTAGCCCACTGTGTACTTGTAAAATGAAGCCAATCATTTAGCCTCCTTGAGGTCCCATTTCCTCATGTGTAAATAGGAATAATAATAGCTGTGTCCTATTTACTCTACGACAAGGTATGGAAGATCAGCAAGATATTCTCTGTAAAAGTGCTTTGATCTCCTCCAAGATAGGGTGCTCTGTACATTTCAAGAGCTGTTATTACCACATTTGGGCACACATGAAACCTGAATGGCCACTGACCAATAAAGAATGGGTAATCACAAGACAAAAACAGAGAGCAGGGTGCAGCCCGAGGAGAGCGGAAACCCAAGATAAATGAGTAGAGTGAAGAGGGAGGACTTCCATCTGATCACTTGGAGAGCTCAGGCAGGGAAGACACGTGCCTATCTAAAGAGAAAAAGTTGATGGCAAGACAACCTGACCCAATTCTTGGAAATCAGTTCCAAATCAGGAATCAAAGTAATGTGAATGGGATGTTTATTCAAGAAGCTGCTAAAACACCCAACTCCTCAAGGAAGAATTTAAGGAAAAGCTCGTAAATTGCCCCCATTTCCACCCTGTCCATTCTGAGGGATTCTTCTAGAACTCTCCATGATACAATTTACACTTCGTGGATGTGAATGCTTTGTTTTAAAAAATTTCAATTTATTTGATGTATTTTTTTGGTTATATTTGTCCATTGTCTGCCTTTCCTTTGTATTGCTCTCTTACACTATTATATTTTCTGA
The DNA here is from genome assembly GCA_002007465.1 of Ailurus styani. Lineage (NCBI taxonomy): Eukaryota > Metazoa > Chordata > Mammalia > Carnivora > Ailuridae > Ailurus > Ailurus styani. Next base: position 1,223,968 of record LNAC01000414.1, on the reverse strand, counting down.
TATTTTCAGGCAGAGACCTTTTCCAGACAAAATCTTTTTGACCAACATAGCTCATTCATTAATCTACTCGACAAGCATATATTTAATACTTACTATACACCTCAAAGAAGCTAGCAGAATGAGTTCGATGGACAAATAAATGCTTAATGATTTGATTCTAATAATGGTCTGTAGTTCTATAGCATTCTATACTCCTTTTAAATAACAAAATATTTCCCCATTTGTTAAAAGAAAAAAAAAACAGCAATATATCTACACGGTCACATCAGAACCATCCAAAACACAGCCTGAATAGTCCAGTGTTGATATTCTGAATGACATTTAAAAATCCCCATAATCAATGGGGCAAATACAACCAAAATTCCATCCCAATACTTGGAATTTTTTTTTCATCTCTGGGCCTTCTCCAATTTTAGAATAGCTTGAATGACAAAATCTCTCTTTTTTTGGCAAAAATCGTATTTATTTTATTCTCAAGAGTCTTCTGGTGGAGCCTGAAAAGTCTCAACACCTGAACATCTACCAGTTACTCAATAAATGTCTGTGGGTTGATTATTTGATGACTCATGACTCCCGCCATAGAACTAGATCACTTCCCAGGCAGGCAAGTGAGAGCTCCGGGTCAAGGTTTCCATCACTATGCCTTGGATTGTTTTCCCTGGTTCATTAACTTCCTCTTGCCCACACAGAAGTACAGCCTGCTGCTTTTCTGCCTGTTTACATTCTCTTGGGCTCTCCCTGCTCTGTCTTCCCATAGCATTTTGCTATCCAAAAGAGCCAATAATTATTAACAAAACCTGAGGACTTTATTGTGTGTTTGTGCTGACAGGTAGGCTCGGAAGAGTTTTTAGAAGGCTAGTGTAGCTCTGGTGTCAGAGCTCTGTGTCCTATAGTCACAGAAGTGGAAACCATTAAGCTACTCAAAGAAGAAAATCAAAATCAGAGACGTTTTGTGTGCTCTCCTCTTGTCTGCATCTCTTCCCAGATGTCCTCGCACAGAACTATATTTTAAATATCATCTATGTGATGATGATCTCCAAATTCAGATCTCTAATTCTGGGTTCTCTCTGAGCTCCAGCCCCATACATCCAACAGAAACTTAACATTTCCACTTGGATGTCTCAAAGATACCTGGCCGTCTCATAAATGAAACCACCATTCACCCATTTGCCCAAGTGAAAAATCTAGACATTTGCCTAGATCCCTCTCATTCATAGCCAGTTCATAAGCAATGACTGTCCCATACCTAGTCCATACACCACTTCCAATTCATAGGCAATTATCAACTTGACTTCTCAAAAATCCCAATTCCCTATCCTCTTTTCCCCCCATGTATGCCACCATTTTTCTTGCCTTGGATTACTGCAAGGACCCTGTAACTGAACATGCTTCTTCCACTTTGCCTCCACTGTCATCCCTTATCTTCACAACAGCCAAAGTAAGCTTAACAATATCTACCAGGTTTTGTCAGTCCCCTGTGTCAATCCCCAGTCATTTCCCATGGCACTACAAATGAAAATCCAAACATCTTTGGCCTACAAAATCCTCCATGATCAGCCTAATCTCCTCTCTCCATCCTCATCACCCACCCTCTCACTGGAACCCACTGGCCTGCAGCAGAATGAGTTCGATGAACAAATAAATTTCAAGCACATACACCCCAGCCTTCTTGCCTACAGGACCTTTGCACTTGTTGATCCTCTGCCTGAAATGTTCTTCCCCTAGATGCTCTTCCATTTGACACCTTCTCAACACTCAGATCTTATTCAAGTAACACCTCCTCAGAGAATCCTCTGTTCTTTCTATACTAAACACAACCCGTTTCCCCAAATATCTATCACATCACTCTCTCTCATTGTGTCATCCTGAAATCCCCTTATCTGCATATGCATTTATTGCCCCTATTTTGCAGTAGAATGCCAGTTCCAACAGAACAAGAATTTTGTCTTGTTCACTGTAATATCCCCACAGCCTAGAATAGATGCTTGGCAGATAAATATTGGCTGTTGCATATTCGTGGATAACTCCCTAGAGCATAAATTTTACTTGAAAATGAGTAATTTAATATTCTATTTTCATATTAAAATAAACATGGTTATATGAAGGAGTAGGCTGTACAAAATGTTAATAGAAAACATGAGACTGCAAGGAAAGTCCCCATTTGCTGAGGCTGCTTTGAGCTAAACTCCCCGACTCCCTGAGACTCAAGTTCACGTTCCTCTGCTGATAAGGGTTCTCTAGAAGAAAATTCTGACGAGCATATAGCTCGGCATTGTTGTCCACAGCAAGGCTCTGGCTCTGAACCATTTCCCAATAAAATGTCAACAACCTCCCACCACACACACCCAAGTCTTCAGCTATCTAATTATTTTAAACATAGCTTTGGATTTTTTTTAAAGATTTTATTTATTTATTTGTTTGTTTGTTTGTTTGTTTGTTTTTTAGAGAAAGAGAAGGCCAATGTGGGGCTCGATTCCATAACCCTGAGATCATGACCTGAGCCAAAACCAAGAGTCAGATGCCCAGACAACCGAGCCACCTAGGCGACCCTAGATACGGAATTTTTAAGCTAAATAATTACATGCATTGCTTCTCCCTTGACCAATAGATTATCTCAACCCTTCAAGTCAGTCTGGATTAGCCAGAAATGGATTCTACTTTGAGAAGGATGCCAGGCTTACTTGCCAGTAGAAATTCTTGCCTTTATTATAGATTTACCCAGCTTGTGAGGTATGGAAGTGAGTATTGGACACAAAAGTCCAGGAAAAATATTTGCTCCTAGCAAAAGTCGCTGAGGGTAGTACTTGAAAGCAGCCATTTTCTCCCCTGAAAATGACTTTATTTGATTTGTTAAACAAATATGTATGTGGTGTTTATCATGAGCCCTTTGAGTCCCAAGCATCCTGCAAAGACGTTAGCTCATTTAGTCCTTACGGCATGCCTATTTTTTTAATCCCTGTTTTTTTAATGGGGAAACTGAGGCATGGAGGAGTTACATTACTTACCCAAAGTCATCCAGCCTGGAAGTGACAGAGGCAGAATTCAAACCCAAATAGTATACTTCTGGAGCATTACTATCTGGTAGATATGATACTAGCCACATATGTAACTTAAAATTTTCTATGAGCCACATTTTTTTGAAAAAGGAAAAAAGAACCAGGTGAAATTGTTTTTAGTAATATATTTTCTTAAGAAACAATGTGTTTTTTTTAATCCAGTTATACCAAGTATTAACATTTCAACACGTAATCAACGTAAAAGTTATTAATGAGCCATTTTGCATTCTCTTTGTTGCTCCAAGTCCAAAATAAGGGTGTATTTTACACTTACAGCACAGCTCAATTCAGACCAGCCACATTTCAAGGGCTCAGTGGCCACATGCAGACCCCCTCTACCACATAAGACAGCACAGCTGAGCTTCTACGTTGCCTTTCCTATGATGGCTCTTGGGAGAATGCAGAGCTTTTATCTGGGCAGTGTTACGATGTTAACTTTATGCCGGAGACTTGGTAGAAAACTTCAAGGCTCCTCTCAAATGCCCCAGCGAGTGCTAACGTCCCCTACCCCCATCCCTTCTGCTTCTTTATTAGCCCCATTCGATCAGGTCAACATGTGCTTTGCATGGCTCTGAGATGTGGACCCACGGCAGTAGGAAAATGGAAAGGACTTTTCTACCCAAACTGGGAGTCAGGAGCCTGGGCTCCAAGCACAGTGCTGGAGGGCTAATGAGCTGCATCGTCTCTCTGGACACTCATTTCTCAGCATCTCCATGTTCTCTTTGCTTTAGGATGGGACTGGTGATGGTGGAGAAGTGCTAAGAGGTTGTACATCACAGCAGGAGAGGCCTGGGATGAGTCCCGACTTTGCCACTAGAAGCTGGCAGCCTTGGGCAGATGCTCCAACTCCTCCAACATCAGTCCACTGGTGGTTGTGAGACTTGAATGAGCAGAATCGTGTCTGTCACTTAGCTCAGAGCCCGGGGTGCACGTGGAATAAATGGTCACTGTCCTTGATCATGTTATTCGATGATCATCTAGATTGTTCTTTTCTGTACCTATAAGCTAAAGAAATTGAGGCAATTAGTTGAAACTTTAAAAACAAAATAAGCTTGTCTGAAATATTTAAAAAATGGGAAAATGGAAAATTGAAGCTGGGAGGTAGATAGCTTTGACCGCGTGGGTAGTTTCTTTTCATAGGTGTAGTACTGGCCTCTTGAAGGAAGGTATGATGCATAGAAAGTTTGAGAAGGCTATTCGACCAAAATCCCAAATCAAATAGAATTAACTCTAGGCGCCCGGGTGGCTCAGTCGTTGAGAGTCGTTTCAGAGCAGGAGCTCACCTAGGAGCAGAAAGGGACTCCTCAAGATTTTCTTTGGGAATCATAGTTCTACCTTTACCAGAGTATCCTCTTGCTGGCAGGAGCTTTGAAGGCAAACCCATTAGCTGCCCCTCAGCTCTGTATTAAAGACTTGGGTTGAATGATATATCATAGAAAATGCATATTTTCTGTGCTCGTGACCTAGCTAGGCTCATGCTTATGGAAACATGAGCAAGAGATGCTTGAACTACCTTCTTAGTGAATCTCATTCATGCAAAACACCGCAAAGGAAAGCAATGGTTTCAAGGCAGGGCAGGCTGGAAGACACGGAGACACAGAGGTGAAGGGCAATCTGGAATGGGGAGCCATTCATGACATCCTAAAACAACCCTGGATAGCATGCAAATACCATCCAAACACATTGTTTCCATTAAAAGTCATGCACTCCATGCCCATATTTAATAAGTGTCATTGGTTCCGTTATAGTTTTTGCCTCTGGAGACCTTCTCACCATTTTGAAACCTCAGTTAGTGACCACAGAAATATTAGCCTGACCACTGACTGGCAGTGGTGTGTGGGCTAAGGGAGTGTTTTCATCTGTGGCACAGCCCCAAGGGGAGCAAGGAAAGCACATGTTTCTGCCCATTAACCAGAGGAGGAAAGAGGCAAGATGGATTTGAATGAGTTCTTTCCAAGATGTTGGCAACACAAACCAGACACACTCAGAAGCACGTGAAGAGGGGACTAAGAGAGAAGCACTCCAATCAAAATAGAGAGGAAGCAATTCAAATAACGCTGATCCCAAAAGCAAAGCAGGATTTCTTTTTTTTTGTCTTTTTGGGAAAAAGTCCATTGGATCTTCTTAAAATCATTCTTCTGTTCAACAACATCTGTGGATACCGATTCAAGATGCAAATGAAACCTTGCTCTTCGAGGGTCTCATGAAGAGGAGCCATGCGACCCAATAGCACGGGGCTCAGGAGTACGTTTGTGAAGGCAAAGCTATATACGAATATATGCATCATAGAGCAGTCAACAAAATACAACATGTGAAGAATTTCTGAACATTTTTCTCCAAATAATGAAATCCAATGCTAACTTCTTAATTCACTAATTTTGCAAACTTATATCCAACACCATTATGCTCCTTGATGTCTGGGAGGCTATAGGGATGAAAGACGTTCTCTGCCCTCAAAGAGCTCAAGGTCTAAGGCACCTGGGTGGCTCAGTCGGTGAAGCGTCTGCCTTCGGCTCAGGTCATGATCTCAGGGTCCTGGGATCGAGTCCCGCTTCGGGCTGCCTGCGCAATGGGGAGCCTGCTTCTCCCTCTCCCTCTGCCCCTCCCCCACTTGTGTGTGTGTGCCCTCTCTCTCTCTCTCCCACAAATAAACAAAACCTTTAAAAAAAAAAAAGAGCTGACAGTCTCGGAGGGCAAAGACACAATGACTGAGTTTACAAATGCTAGGACACAGGTGAACACAAGGTGCTGCTGGGCAGAGGAAAAGGGTCTTTCGTCATCCAGGTCTGGGTGGAGATGGCAGTTTTAAGGAAGGTTTTCTGGAGGAGGTGACATCCAAATCAAGTAGAGACATCAATAAAGCCACAAGATTGTGCGAGAGAGCCGGAAGGGCTGAAACACGGGCCACAGGCGGAGCGATAACAGTCGTCGCTGAGGACACTGACCTGGGCCAGAGGATCCCCCGCACCCCAGTGCCGTGACCTTTTGTGAACCTGGACGCTATGGGGAAAGCAGTGGGGAAGCCAGGGAGAGCATGACAGGGGACAGATGTGGTTATACTGGGGCTGCAGAAACCTCCTTCTGGCAGTAACGTGGAGGAAATCATCAGGTGGACCCAGATGAGAGACAAAGATACCTGTCAGGACACCGTTGGAAAAATCCAGGGTAAAAAAATGAGGAGGGTTTGAACAAGGATAGTTCTGCAGGGAATATCAACAAGATTTTATGACCAATTAGAGGTGAATGAGGAGGAATTATGGACAACTACCAGGCTCCAGCTGGGGTAGCAGGGTGGTTCCTGGTGCCATTGGCCAAAATAAGGAGACACAGTTCCCTCGTTCTCCCACGGCTCTTGCTGACCTCTGGATGATCCCATTTCTCCCAGCCTAAGCAAGCCACATGGCAATTCTGCCTCAGTAGCTCATTCCAGCCCACTCCTCTCCAGCAATGTGAATCCAATTCTTTCTCCACAAGGTGGAAACCAAGAAGCTGTTTGAACTGGGAAAGGCATAAACATGGGGCACAAATCAACCAACCCACCAAACTGTCTTCCAGATGCTTTAGCAGAACTTTCAAAACTAAAGCAACATGAAACACTGACCAAAGGAAGGTTTTACTATGGAGACATTCGCCCTCGTTCCGAGGATGCAAATGTTTATAAAGGTTGGATTCCAAATTCACTAATGTCTTTGCAGAGATGAAGCCAAAGTTGTGTCTCTCCACTAGATATGCAGGCGGGGATTATATAATTCAGAGAAAACAGGGCATGAAATAAATGTATACGATGGAAAGTAATATACACCTTAGAAGATATGGCATGTCTCGGGTGCCTGGGTGGCTCAGTGGGTTGAAGCCTTTGTCTTTGGCTCAGGTCATGATCTCAGGGTCCTGGGATCGAGGCCCACATCGGGCTCCCTGCTCAGCAGGGAGCCCGGTTCCTCCTCTCTCTCTGCCTGCTTGTGATCTCTCTCCGTGTCAAATAAATAAATAAAATCTTTAAAAAAAAAAAAAAGAAAGAAAGAAAGAAAAAAGAAAATAAGGCATGTCTCATCAGAGAATCATTTGGCTAGTTGAGGGTACAAACTCTTCCAAGGTTTCCACTCATCAGTTTGTATTCTGCTAAGGAATTGTGGCTCCCTCTGTATTCATTTTGTTAAAAAGTCTACATGCATTCTTATATTCCACCCTGTTTGGGGATTGTGCATTTGAAATGATGACCACATCCCCCACAAAGAACTCTTTCCTGACACCATCACTTCCTTCTCAGTGGGAAGGAAGATACCAACACCTTGCTGGCAGTGGCATTTGGAAGGGTTTAATGAGGGTTTGTAGAGCACTCCCAGGCCTGAAGATGAAAGACATCCCATGAGCACAGCCTCTAATTGATGTTTGTTATTTTGAATGTTTTACTAAAGAAATTTTCTCCATATAAATAAACTCTCATCCAGAAACTTTGAGAAGGACATAAAATTGAAGAGTCTCAAGTGTGATCTTCTACCAACATGGTTTTTTCCAGGAGTAATTTCGAACATGCAATTTCCGACTCAGCAGTGATTCTCCTGCTAACTTGAATATTGACTTGTGATGTTGTGATCCTACAGTGGAGTCTCTTGACAGCCAAAACAACCATTTCTTTGGAAGTAAGGTCAAAACATAGATAAATAAGTAAAAAAGCCCAAGCTTTGGATAGGCTAAATCATTTGCTTTTCAATCTATTCTGAAGCAGTGTTGAAACACTCGTTTTGTTTCTCTTGTTTCTATGTCTCTTGGAAATGAATAGGCAATCAAACATTTAGATGTTGAGCTGGACATGTGGCTTAGCTTCATTTTCCAAGAAGTTAGGATGAGAATTCAGAGCTGTGGCCCATCTGGAGACTAATGTGCCTCAAGTCTAATGGAGGAGAACCGAGTCCTTCTCTAGAGATGTGCTTTTCCCTCTCCTGAACAATGTACTAATCTTCCTTCTCCACTCTTCCTTTTCTCCATAATGACTAGCATTATTGACAATCAAAGGAGATTATGAGCTCAAACCCACCACATCCTCAGCTGAGCTGGAGTTTTGGGTTCCTAAATTGGCCGATAAGAATTAAAGGGCAGGGGAGCCTGGCTGGCTTAGTCAGTGGAGCGTGTGACCCTTGATCTTGGGGTTGTAGGTTTGAGCCCCACAGTGGGTGTAGAGATCACTTAAAAATATATTAAAAATAAATTAAAGGACAGTAGTAATCGTAGATTAACTATTATATCTTTCTAGATTTCCTTGATGGTGCCAGAAACTAAAGGAGTAGGAAAAAGTACAACTCAGCTCCCATTACACAGGTCTTTCCAAACCTAAGCCAAACCCAACCAAGCCTTAGGCCAGCTCTCCCAGAGGTGACCATTTCTTTTTTTTTTTTTTTTTTATTAACATATAATGTATTATTTGCCCCAGGGGTACAGGTCTGTGAATCATCAGGCTTACACATTTCACAGTGCTCACCATAGCACATACCCTCCCCAATGGAGGTGACCATTTCTAAAGAGACCGTACTTCAGGAAATGTCTCTGGGGCATTCGTGACACTATCTGTCATGTCTCTATCTGTCTCAGAAGAAAACATCTGAGGTTTAGTTTTGACTCATGGTGAACACATCTCCAACTTAAAGCAAAAGGCCTGTCACCTTGTTTTCCATCTGCGGACCTGGTCTTTTATGAAGCCCATGACGCTTCACTTGCTGAGGAAGTTTCCAGAAGAACATGGAAAATGGGGGCAAGGATTGGCCTGTTGTGCTAAAAACCATCGGAGACGCTTTCACACACATGGCCTCCTCCTCTACCCAAGCCCTACGAGTCAGAAAGCAGACCAGCCCTCAGGCCTTGCCTCTGCTAAGTTTATGCCCTTCAGACTCCCTCTGGGTTCCTTGTAACATGAGTTTGCCTTTAAGAGTAGACTTGGTGGAAACGATCAGGGCACTGCATGCCTTTCCCTGGCCATTGCACTACCCCTAAAGAAGACCCCGAACTTGGAGTCCGAATTCAGCTCAAGACAGAAGGTCCCCCGAACTGGAGGCACAGTGCAGAACATGGGAAACTGGACGAAGCACTTACGTGTCCTGGCTGGGCACGCCCACAGCACAGAAGAGGCCGCGTGAGGCTGCTTGAGAAACCCCAGCAAATCAAGCTCCATCCTGCGATCGGATTTTTTTTAAATAAAATTAAATGAATGGCAGAGCAATCATCATCTGTTACAAAGGATACCCATGACAGTAAAAGCTTTGTTATCAGACCAGTCGGGGGAATGGCTGCTGGTCACCTAAAATGCTGGTCGGTATGGCTTTATTCCTGTTGCCCTGGGGAGCTTTGCCTCTTATCTCTTCTCTGGCTCCCCCCTCTTACAAATGAAAGAGAGTGGATCCAGTTTGTGTGCAAGTAGCCATTTAGAGTCTATGGAGATGGAGAATTAATGTTGTTTTGCCAAAAGCCACAGGAAGGGTAGACGCCACTCACTAGCCGCCCCGCCCTGCATGGAGTCCCTGAGCTACTCACGTTTTAGCAGGTTACCAGGGTGAAATGAACATGCTGGTTTTGGTTTTGTGTGTTGACAATTTCTAATGCTTCAGGGTTGAGGGTACTACCAAAAATAGCATTGACTTTTTATCAAATAATTCTTTTTTCTAAGATTTTATTTATTTGACAGAGAGAGAGAGCATGTGCACAAGCGGGGTGGGGGGTGGTGGCAGAGGCAGAGGGAGAAGCAGACTCCCCACTGAGAAGAGAGTCTGATGCGGGGCTTGATCCTAGGACCCTGAGATCATGACCTGAGCCCAAGGCAGACACTTAACCAACTGAACCGCCCAGGTGCCCCTTATCAAATAATCTTAAAGTCGTAAGGAACTGTCCAAGGAACAAAAATGGAAAAAGCGAGCCCCAGGAAGCAGCATGGACTGACAGTCCTCTGGGTGCCCACGAGGCTCTCCTGTCTTTACTGCGTCCTACCCCTTAAGGATTCCAGCGAGTCACTTAGCTGCTTTAACTCTCAGTGTTCTCATCTGTGAAATGAGCACATTAGACTGGGGACCCCCAAAGCCCCTTCCAATCCAGGATTCTCAACAAATGTTCAAGAGACAAATCCTCCAGAATGAGTGTGGTCCTGGCAATCCAGACCATCTGAAGACCTTACAGAAGTTACCAGAGCCAAAGCCCCTGAAAAAGCAGGCTGGCTTAAGTCAATCTAGTGACAATTCTTTGAAAAAGAGTCTCCTCTTTAACAGCATAGGAAGGCCAGAGTCAAAAGTTGGCCTCGGGGGCCCCTGCATGGCTCAGTCCATTGGGCATCTGCCTTTGGTTCAGGTCACAGTCTCAGGGCCCTGGGATCGAGTTCCACGTCGGGCTTCCTGCTCGGCCGGGAGCCTGCTTCTCCCCTGCCTGCTGCTCCCCCTGCTTGTGCTTGCTCTCTCCCTCTCTCTCTCTCTCTGTATCAGATAAACAAACAAAAAACTTGGCCTTGACATCTTTGTGTAAAACCAGGAAGTCACTTGTGGACTCAGAAAAAAACGGAGGGACGTCTGGGTGGCTCAGTCATTAAGCATCTGCCTTCAGCTCAGGTCATGATCTCAGAGTCCTGGGATCGAGTCCCGCATCAGGCTTTCTGCTCGGCAGGAAGCCTGTTTCTCCCTTTCCCATTTCCCCTGCTTGTGTTCCCTCTCTCACTCTCTCTCTCTCTGTCAAATAAATAAATAAAATCTTTAATTAAAAAAAAGAAAAAAATGGAGGTGGACCTGTGAACAGGCTAGCCCTTGTGAACACGCCACCCCCAGGTGATGCCCACTCGGAGCCCCTGCTCACCATACTAAAGGCTTCCCGCAAATTAGAAGAGGGGAGAGATGCCACCAACTCAGCCACACGTGGTCACGGCACCAGAGCCTAGGGGGAGACATCTGCTCTGAAGCCAGGAGTCTTGGTTCTGAGGCCCGGTGTTTCACTGACTGTAATTTTGAGTAAATTCCTTAGTCTTGCTATACCTGAGCTTCCTTTTGTAGCTCCTGATAAGTCCCTTTCAGAATGATGGAAAAATTAAACGAAATAACACATAGGACACAATGCCCAGTGCCCAGTACCCACCAGAACCTCCTCAAACTGTAGCTGTGTGAAGATTTCAGTGAAGGGATTGGGGATATTAGGAGCAGCTTGTGCAAACGCCTAAAATATGCTGGCGGGAAACCAGCTTGCATTGGCCAGGGAGATGGGCCCAAATTACCTATCTGGCCTCTTTTTTAGGAGCAAAGGAAGGAATTTCTATTCCTCAGGGAAGACTCAGGCACAGAAGGGGGCCAGGTTCTCTTTGCCAAGGGTCTACACGGACTGTGGCTAGAGGGAAGGGAAGGACCGGACCCAGAAGAAATTCAGGAATGAAGGGAGATAAGTCACAGAGTGACAGTCATTCTCCACGTGCTAATAACAGTGAGGCAGGGAGAAGCATATGCACGGAAGGTCCAGAAAAAAAACAAGGATCACTATCTATACCAGATGAGGCAGGCCAGCCAGAGGACACGAGGCTCATACTTGCCTTCAAAGTCATTTGTTTGCCTTCCTGCATAAAAGGAAGAAGAATGGAAAAAAACAAACAACAACAACAACAACAACAAAAAAAAAAAAAAAAAACGAAAAACTCACCGGAGAGATACCCAGTGACCATGAGTACGATACCTGCTGATGCTTAAGTGCCACCACCCAACACCCAAACCAGAACCGTGGTGCCTATAAGGGTCTTTTCGTTGATAGCGTCCACCTTTATAAACAGCATATTCTATCTCGGGTCAAGCAACAGCCAGAAGAGAGGAGCAAAATGTGAAAAGGAAGGTCACGGTCACCTGTCCTCCTGTTGAGTCGTCAGGAGCCCCAGACAGGGTCCCACTGAAGACTCATCCTTTAATGAGTTCAAGGGCTTCCCCGTTTGGGGGAACTCAAAGGAAAGAGAAGCCTGAAGAGCAAATGTTCTCTGTACTTTGATGCTGTCGTGTCTGTATGACTGTCTATCATTAAAGATAATGGATTAAAGGATCATATCATTAAGTTGGAAAGAGAGGTCATTATCTGTTACACCATGTCACCTTAAAGAGAATGCTTGGAACACAGAGCAATGACTAAAAGTAATTAAACGGGGGACTCAGTGCAGCAAACTTGCTGCCGGTGACCCCAGGCTAAGTCACAGCATCAGACAGACCCACGGCCGGTTCACAGCAGGCAGAAAGCAAAATGGATTTTTCTATTTTTTTTTCTTTCTTTTCTTTTTTTTTTTTAAGATTTTATTTATTTGTTTTAGAGAGAGAAAGACAGCACGAGTGGGAGGAGCAGAAGAAGAGGGAGAGAGAGAATCTGAAGCAGACTCCACGCTGAGTGTGGAGCCCGATGCAGGGCTCGATCCCAGGACCCTGAGATCATGACCTGAGCCAAAACCAAGAGCCAGATGCTTCACTAATTGTGCCTCCCAGGCACCCCCCAAAATGGATTTTTCTGTCATCAAAACTATAAGAATAGGAGTCAAGCACTATAAGAATAGGAGTCAAGAGAATTTGCCATGAGACTTGGAAAAGCTGCTCGTTTCTTGGGGCCCTGCTGGCTCCGTCCAAACAACGATGAAGCTGTGCCAAAGCGGCTTTTTGGATTCCAAAGTTAGTGGTGGCCAAGGCCATGGGCTGTGGGGTCCTAAACCTGGGCCTGGGTCAAGTGATGGCTCTATCCCCTAAGAGTTGTATGACCTTGGCAATCTTCTATAAAACAAGGTGACAAAAGTATCTACCTCATAGGACTCAGGGGGGAATAAATAAGTTAACACCCTTGAACACTGAGTATGAGCACCAAGCTTGAGAAAGTGAGGGTCCCTGTTTGCACATATCCATGACTTGGATCAACGTATTTCGTTTTAAGAATGGAGGCTTAACTAACAATAGCTGTAACGCCCTCAGAAAACCCACGTGAAGAGTTCCATGGAAACACGATTTTGAGCGTCCCCCCAGGAAGTAGGTCAGAATGCGCACAGACGTGAACGCATTGGCACTGAGCATTTCAGAAAGGCAAAGCCTGCAGGGACGGGGGCTGGACGGTGCCAGCTTGAAGGCAGGATGGAAGACAAGTAGGAAAGATGAGAGGAAAGAACTCTGAGCAAGATTAATAGAATTGGGGGCAAGAAAGTGGTGGTGGGAGATTAGGAAATGGGAGAGCATTCGCCTGGCCAGGATTGAAAGCGTTCGCCAAAGGAGGGCAGATCAGCCTTCATTTCAGGACCAGCTCTGGAGGACGGAGGCCCATCCCAGAACATTCTGCGGGGCAGGGGTGGACCAGCAATACTGGCCCTAAGCAGCACTCTTTCCATTGCTGGGCACCCTCCTGGCACAGGGCACAGCTGTAGATGAATGTTCTCTGGGAAGATGAGAAGGTCCCAGAGAATCAGACTCAAGGGACAAAGGGGTGGACAGAAGGCTATGGAAGGGGTTCTTGGAAGTGGATGGTGCTCATAGTTGCACAGAGTTTGAAATGTCTTTAATACCACTGAACTGCTCACTTCAGAATGGTCAAGACAGTACATTCTCTGTTCCGTGTATTTTACATGGAATAAAAAAAAAAATGGGGGAAGGGGTGTTCCCCTCCCCGGGACTGGAAGCCAGCCGCTCTTCCCAGGCACCTGCAGGGGCGCGGGCCACGGGACAAGCGCTCCGCCGAAGCTGCAGCGGGGACCAGAGGTGTGGCCGTGGAAGGGGGAAGACGCCTCCTCACACTCGGAACTTCTGACCTAATGGCAAAAAAACAAACTGTCTGAATCTCGACAATAATTCTATCAGAGGAGTAAAATCATGGGTGACGTGCTTTTCTTTTTCCCTCTGTACTTTTAAAATTTCTCATACAACTCTGGTGATAAGAATCCAAGTTAGGTAAAAAGATTTTTCAAATGTTTTTTCAAAACAAAACATTTTTTCAAGATTTTTTTTCAAACTGGTGATAAGAAACAAAGTTAGGTAAAAAATTTTTTTCAAACCAATACAGAATTTGAGTCTCCTCCAGATTTCCAGTCAGCAGTCAGCTGCCCCATCTGTGGCAAGAAGTCAGGGACGGGGAATCTTCGTTTGGGATGCTTGTACCCCCAACTCCACCCCAGCTCCCCCAGTCCCTGACTTCTGAGAGCTACCCAGAGTTTGGAACATTTGCAAAACCATCCTAGGGTTTTGTTGTTTTGTTTAACACCCTCAGGAATTTTCTGCCTCTAAAAATTCTTCTTTTTTTTCTTTTCCTTTCTTCTTTCTTTCTTTTTTCTTTTCTTTTCTTTTCTTTTTTCTTTCTTTTTTGTTTTTTTTTTTTTGGTTGGTATTTGTGCCTGTGACATCAAACCAGACTGTAAATTCCTTGAGGGCAGAAACTCTGTCTTGTTCCTCTTTCAAGCGCCCTTGGTATGTAGCACAAAGGAAAGGATTTCATAAACATTTGCTGAATGATAGAGGTTGACTCTCATCAACGTGGTCTTTCCCCTGTCCGTCTCCTGTCCATCTCCGGCTGTATGCCTGGCCCCTGCATCCCCCGTGTGTCTCTTGCACTGGCCAAGATGCAGCTGCATTCTTTGTTGTTCCAGAAAGAGACGGAGTGCGTTCTGCTGATCTCTGTCTGACCAGGGACCATCATGTGTCACTCACCCGGGGCTCCGGTACTCAGAGAACAGCCTCTGCCAATGTCAAGGCATGACTGCTAACCCGTGGTTAGTCTCCCCAGGGCTGGCTGCCCGATGGTGTGATCCATTTAATAATAATACTTAACGCTTAAACTGCAGCTTCTATGAGGCTCTTCAAAGCCTTTTACGATCATTAGCTAATTAAGGCACAGCCCTGCCCTGGTGACTACAGTTATAATTCCCACTTTACAGATGGGGAAACTGAGGCAGATTTTAAGGGATCTGCCGCAGGCCAGAGTCAGCATCTGAGCGAGGATTTGAAATTGCAGATACCTAAATTCTGTGCGAGGCTGAAATACCCCCAACCCGGCTCATTCTAAATAAAGAGGGCTCCTGAGGAAGTGGGTGGACAGGCCTCTTCATCGGACTTGTGTCCTTAGTGTTGGAGGCATGAGTCTGACTCGTTCATTTGATACTCTTGTAACTCTCCCTGCTCAGGTTCAGCTTCCTGCTGGGATAACCAACAAGAAGGACAGACCATGGGCCTGCCATGTGGTTTCACATTCTTCAGAACCCTTCGCTACTGCGCCTGGCGTTCCCATTTCATGTAAAATGCATATGGCAGCTGAGAGCCAACTCAACACTCTTACCCACTTCTGGTTCGCTCACCAGCTTCCTCCTAGGATGAGATTTCAGAGAGAGGAAAGAGAAACGGGACACCATGACACTGGAAGTTGTGGGAATCCTCCGTGGGTGACAGAAACAAAAACAACTAGTCACGGTCAAGGGGCGGAAGGTAGCACATGATTAGGAGGGATTAGGACTTCCAGTCTCAGACGTTAAGGTGCTCAGTTGGAAATTGTGACAGATTTTTGGGCGGAAAGCTAAATGACTCCAACTCTCCCAAAGAGAACCCAAGACTCTTAACTACTGAACACAGATTCCAAACACTAGCACGGAGTAGACCCTCACATCTCATTCCACATGATGTGCTGTGGCTTACTCAGGAGCCCTTCATTTAGAATGAGCAGGGCGGGGTGGGGAGGAAGGGGGGGTATGTCAGCTCTGACACAGAACTGGGTATCTGCAACTTCAAATCCTGGTTGGACACTGAATCTGGTCTGTGGCAGCTCCCTTAAAACCTGCCTTAGTTTCCCCATCTGTAAAGTGGGCATTATAACTGTAATCAATCAGGGCAGGGCTGGAAACGAATATTTGAGATTCTTATTAAAATGAGTTCCCTATCTCCAAGTCCTGGCCTATGGAAATAGAATGAATACCAAAACCAAGGGCAGCCAGAGTGCAGGAAAGATGTGGGGGGAGGTCCTGAAAGACACATTCTGGAAGGATGGCTAGCTCAGGGTCTGGAAGGACCCCAGAGACGGGTCACCAGGAAGGTGTGGTGAGGACATTCCATGCTTAGCACACATGAAGACACGGAGATAAGAAGGAGGAAAGAGTCAGGGGGCCTGACCACAGGAAAGGACATGAGTTGAAGAGCACTTACCCACTTTTTAAGTGATAGAATTTTCTCTTGCTCTGAATCGCAGTGACCATACGTGGGTCTTTGAAGGAAGGAGAAGTCGAGAATAACAGCAGGCAGCCCCAACCTAAACCCTGTGAAGTACAGATTTCTTGTGTTTCAGAACAAAGAATGTTCATTTTGTGCAGCAAGAAACTCTTTAAAGTGAACACGGAGCTTCCAAATACTTCCATTTAGAACTCCCTGAGAAGTTAAACCAAGTTCATCCCATGTTCATGAGCAGCATAGCTGAAAACTCCAAACAGACAACATATCCCAGGACAAAACTAGGTCTTCCTATGAGGGGATGGGACAACTTAGTTCCCAAAGCAAGTGCCAGGAAAAAAATAAAACCATAAATATCTAACTCACAAATTTTCTCCTAAGGCATAAATGAGAGGCGTTCATGCAGAATCAGGACTTGAAGAGGGGGGGCTTGTTTGTTTTGTTTTTATGGAATTAACTATTGGAATTAAAGTAATTAAGTGCTATTAGCCTAACAGTCTTGAGCCAGGTAGACTCACAAGGTGGATTTCAGATCCCACTTTTTTTTTGGGGGGGGGCCTTAAACTCGGCTTCATTTCTTGCAGAGGTAAAAGAAGCTACGGAATTAATACCAGGCGACTTGAAAAAGAGGAGGATATGGCCTTTCCCCAGCAAAGGGGCACTGGACACACTTGTATGCTTATGACTTGTGCACTTGGCCTTTCTCATCCTAAAACCCCTGAGGAAAGATAACAGGGGATGAGACCAGGAGTTTGAGGGGATGGGACAGAGGAGAAATACAGAAGAAGGGCATGTTCCTAGGATTTTTTCCTCTAGAAAATAGCTGTGAGCATAGCAGGAGTAGTCAGTGGCTGAGCAAAAGTTAAAGTGTTCTCTGTCCCAGCTAAGGTCAGCAGGGAACTGCAGATCACTTGGAATTTCATGCAAGCAGCGAATCACCCTTTAGCATATGTCCCAAATATCTCATGGGGCATACTTATACTCATAGAGTACTCATTTTAATTTCCCTGAAATTCACATTTAAATGGGCATTCCATATTTTTATTTGCTAGATCTGGCAGCCCTAATAACAGGAAAAACTTTGCTGTGTATAAAAGTGAAAAATCAGGAAAGGGGAATGAATGTAAGCGCATTGTTTACAGATAGGAAAGTAACAATCCCAAGAAACAGCTAAAAGAGTTTAAGTGGTTTCCTCTGGGAAACAGGAATTGAGAGCAGGGAACATTTGGGTCAGGGGATTGCCGTTTTTCTTAGGCCTTAGCAGTAGTGTTTGGATTTTCATCCATGCACTTGTGTAACCTTAACAAAAATTAAAATTTTGTTTAGAAAAGGAAAGGATTACTGATGATTTTATTTAAACCCTTTTTTCCACCTTCTAAAAAAAAACTGGTATGTCAAGTAGCCAAGTTTCAAGGACATATGAGAAAAAGGCAAAAAATTAAAATAAAAAGAGAGATGGAGGATGTCTCCTGGTCTTGTGGTCCTTCCCATAGTCGTTACGGCCCAGCGTTTCCTAGCCCATGGCAGGTGAATGCAGACCTCCAGCCTAGAGAACACCCCCCGCCCCAGGTAGCTCTCAAGGTTGGCAGACGAAGGAGGCAGGAGACCGGTGGTTTTCGCTGTAGTGGGAGTGAGGATTAAGGCTTTAGCTGCTAATTCTTGAGTGCTTACTAAATGCCAAGCGCTGCAGTAAGAACCAAACTACATGATCACCTTCCATCTGTCTGGCAGCTCTGTGAGACATGGTTATCCTCACGTTCCGACGAGGCATTGAAGCTGACTGAGGTCAAGATCACTACTTGCCAGGGATCACCGGGCTGGCACGTTGGGCAGCTGGGATGGGAATGCAGACCCGTCCGATCCCCAAAACACTGCACTCCAGCAAAGTGCTACATCTTTTCGGAGGTGTGATGCTGCCTGCAAGACTCTGGCCACAGCCCCACCTAGGACTCCGGTACTCCAAGCTCCTCGTGATCACCTAAATCACAGGTGCCACAGAGAAGGACCCGTCACTCTAATGCCTTCTCTAGTTCCAATACTGCCCACTGTGGTCGTGGGACTTCTGACAGCCAGTCAGGCTTCTGACAGCCCAGGATCCCAGTGCTGTGTCTCAGGGGTTTTAGGGACCCCGCCCAACAAGAGAGTGCACACTCCACACCGTTTCTGTAAGGCTCAGCTCCAGACTGGGCTTCTCTCTGCCCTACACGCCTGGGGCCATAGATACAGGGATCAAGTGTCCTCGGAGAGCTGTCATGGGACTCTTTAAAGCCGGTTTAGAAAACATCGGAAGGCAGGCACAACACGCCATGCACCTGTTTGTTTTTCCACCGGACAGCAAGGGGTTGGGGGAGAGGGCATGACGGTGGCCAGGGAGTGGGGAGGGGGTTGCCCTCCCAAACCACCCACCGCACCACCTCCGTGCAGTTCAAAGTGAGGAGGAGAGAAACCTGGGCCCTGTTCTGTGCCTGGGTGTTTGCAAGCTGGTGCTTCTGGAACACACAAGCCTGGGACCACTGAAGCTACAGTGACCACACGGGTCTCTTAAAACTGCCATTCAAACGAACGCCTTCTGTCCCCACTTTGCTTCCTTCCAGGTCAGCGCTGGGCACGATGAAACCATGCCGTTGTCTCACCAGACTGGAGTTTTGGGGAATTGATCAAAAGTTCTGCAAATCCGGGGTTGGAGCAAGAACACGTTTTATGACCCAGCGGCAGTGGCTGGCATTGTTCCTCGTTATGATTATTATTTGCAGAAGGCCCAGCTGCGCATTCAGCAGGGTTATAAATGCCCAGAACATGGGGAATCCCCCCTGGTCATTTTCAGGCACGTCCCCTGTGCTACCATCAGATAATGGCTCAGATGATAAGTTTCGGCTACCTGGGCTGGAGCCTCTTCCAGTATCTGATCCCAGTAAGAGATCTCTTTGATGTCTGTGATTCTCCTCGGGATAAGGGGCTTGACTACCTGCTCCTGGCCTGACTCAGTGGCGACTCCCCTCCAGCTCTTGGGAATGACTCCCCTGCCCGAGGCTTCCACACCCGGTAGCCTGCTTCCCAGGGACTGCAGAGAAGTTCACCACGCCATTTTTTAAAAACAAACATCAAGAAAAGACTTTCTCTTTTTATATGCTAAGGGCACAAGTCTGCCAGCCCACAGGAGTCCACAGTTGGAAGAAATCAAAGTGAAATAGTTAAGATTCTGGCTTAAGCAAAACTCACGCATCTCTGCCAGTGAACGGAGTTTCTGGGTGGGTCTCACTGACCAGGTGGGCACCGGGTGGCCCAGAGGGCAAACTCAGTGCTCTATTTCACATTGGATCACACATACTTGGGAGACCGCCAGCTCAGGGCCTCCATGACCCTCTTTGGCAGGTGGATGGGAGGTGGCTAGGCCTCCTGTGAAGGGTGGTGATCGCTAGTGGGGCTGGGCCCTGCTTCCTGGCCAGTGGAGTCACTGAAAATCCCCAAACTGTCAGGATGAGCTGGGAGCTCTGAGAAACTAGACCTTAGGGGAGTTAACCCGTTGCCTCTCGGACTGATATTTGAGACTGGTCAGCTGCACCATCATTGTCGTGGGGTGGGAAGGGCTTTATTCCAAGTTCTTAGCTTCTGGGCTGGAAAAACATTCCCTTATTCATTGAAGTTACATGCGCGCACCACACACACACACACACACACACACACACACACACACACACACACACACACCCAGGAAGAACTGATAGCTCGCACAGGAAAACAAGAGCAGATCACAGGGTCTGATAACCCGAGGCACGGTAAGTTGCAGAGATGGGACATCAGGAACCCGCACAGAAACCACCCTATGGAGCTGGGCTGTCCTCTCCACCAACAGAACTGGGGGACCTCCCAGCTCTGACGGGTCTGAATCCAACACCAGAGACGATTCCTGCTGGCTGATCTTCTGTCCCCAGCTCCTCCTTCCAGAACCTCATCATTCCCGACTCTGAACTTCTAAGCTAGGGGGCAACTCCCGTGGCCTACAAATTTCTGGACCAGGCTCTGCAAGGAGACACCACCACCTGAGACCTGCTCTCTACTTCTCCGACCCCCCTCCCCACCACGCATACATCTCCCTGCTCCCAGGTCTCTCCCCCCTCGGGGCGTGCAGCCGGGGACAGCAGCTCCTTCCCTCTTCCCAGGGAGGGAGGGAGCCGGGCTGAAGTCCCAGCAGGTGTCTCTGCCTCGCCTTTTCTCCCCGGGCAAGAGGCAAACGCAGGTGCCTCCCGCCACTCCCTCTTTCCTGCTAGTGGGAGTGGGCGGCCAGGGAGGTGTCCCTGCCACTCCCTCCGGCCCCGGGGGCTGGTGGTTTAGGGAGGTACTCTGCTACCAAATCCTTTCTCAGAGCAGAAGGCTGGAGCCTGTGATCCACACTGCCCCCTCCCCCACTTCTGTCTCACCAACGCTACCACCTCCGAGAAGCTTTACAGACCCATGGATTCTGCTTCCTACTTGACTTGAGACTCTTACTCAAACCTGCGGTCATTCACTGGCGCCGTCCCAGCCCAGGCAGCTGCCAGGGGCAACTCCGAAGAAATGGGAGAAGTAGGCCTGGCCTCCGGGAGTTTAGAGTTGGCCCTGGGAGACGGCAATTCGGCCACTAAGATTGACACACCCATCCTACTTCAAGCTCTGGCTGCATAAAATCTCTTAGCCCCTGCTCCTGGGTCTCATCTGAGCCCTGATGGAAGAGGACTTTGGGAGCGCATACCTCGTCTCCCCCATATCTGATTCCCACAGTGGAAAGGAGAGGGAGAGAGAATTCTTGGAGCATAGGAAGGCTGAAGGTGGAGGGTGGTAAGGGGATCTTCTGCAGAGGCTCTGCACACAGAGCAGCAGGCCCACCACAGACACGCGGCTGTGTGGGAAAGGGTACTGGAGATTGAAGAAGCATGGAGGGACCTTCCAGGAAATGGCCCCTGAGTGTACACCTGGCCCAGCCTTGGCCTTGCCTGCATTCGGGGCTGGGGGAGGAATCCCAGGTAGACCGAGTAAACCCATCCCAGGACAGTCTACTGCCCCCAACCCATCCCTACCCTCCAGAGAGAGGCTGCTGCTTCCCGACACTTTCCCCCACCTGGCGGGGAGCTGTTGGGGCGGAGCGTTCTACGGAAATAGTGAGAACCCCAAAGACCCGAACGCACCATGTTGGCCTTCCAGAAGAGAGAAAAGGCAAACAGGAGGGAGAAGGAGCTCCAAGGAAGCCCAGCTAGAGGCCAGCAGGGACATGCCAGTAGAAGAGGGGCAAAAGGATGGCAGGGATGACAAAAGTGGCCTAACCTCAAAAATCCACCGCAGAAAGCTCCCAAGGTTTAAACATAATTGTAATTTTGACCAACCACGAGCAAGCGTTCATTGTTCCAACCCAGGAACCAGGGACTTTTTTTCACCTTAAACACTGGGCACAAAACAGAAAGACAGACACGTGGAGAAGAAAGCCAGCGATAGGGACAGGATGGCTTGGCGCGTAACGTGAGATGGAGAATAAATATGGAACCCTAGAAAATGAGCAGGAGAAGTGGTAAGAGGCGGGCGCTCTTCTGTCATTCATCATGCGTTGTCCCCCTGCCCCTCGGAGGGCCTGTGTCCGTTCTGTTCTGCACGAGGAGGGGCTCAGACTCCAGTCAGCCCCCCAGCTCCTTTCTGCTACAAATCCAGCCACTGGGTGCTTGGGTCGAGGGAACATTCTCCCAGAAGCAGTCAACCAGGATTGGGGGATTACGGCTGATGGCAATCATTCCTTTGTAAGTACCCGGCTACCCCCCTTCTTCCCAGATCTGCCAGGGAAGCAGGGAGAATTTCTACTTCATAAAGGTGGAGGGTCCTGGGTATTTCTCTTGTTCTACTCAGAAGCCCTGTGCACTTGATTAACAGTCTTCTATTTCTCTCGAATGTTCCATGGGTCTAGCTGAGAACTGACAAAAGCACCGTTTGACACACAGGGAAACTGAGACACGCAAAGGGAAATGTTGAGCCTCAGCGGTGATGGTGCCAGAGCAAAGTCCCCCACCTCCAGCAGCCTGCACAAGACGCTCAGTCTTTAAAGCCCAGGGCCTGTGTATGACAGCTTCAACTTCCCTGTTGTTCCTGCAAGGAGAACGGGAATGTTCGTGATGCTGAGTCAATCCAAGCGGAGCTTTGAACACCTTTTCCCCTAAGTATGTAACAAACACCACCATCTGCTAGAAATGTGTCTTGTCTCCGTCTGCCCCATGGAATTCCTTAAAAACACTAGAACTACAACCGGATAAAACAGGATCCCCAGACCCTGTGTGTAACTGCCGAAGAGAGTCCTATCTGCCCATCTGCACAGCTCAATGGGAGGAAAAACTAAATGAATTAGGTCTAGAAAGGTCTGTGGAGACCATTTCCAGGCGACAGAGGGCTGTGTGGCTTCCCCAAGAACAAGCCACACAGGAATTGGCTAAACTGGCCCTTGAATCCTGGTCTCCTGACCTCCACTCAACAATGACAAGAAGGACTTAGCATCACCAAAGTTAGGTAGGCACCCCTCCACCTCCTCCCCCCACCACCCTACTAGCCTCTATACAGAACACGCCGTGAGCACATTGTTCTCTAGTTTAACCTCACTCTTAACCACAGTTTGAATTATAAATACCATCAGCAATATCACCTTTGGGGTAAAAAAACAGTGGTCTCAGAGTCTCAAAAAAAAAAAGTAAAGAAAAGAAAAACTATGACACCGGGGTTTATAATAATATAAAAAGTACAGATGGGTATGTTCTACTTCCCAAAAATTCTACACTATCGTATTTGCATTGCATTTTTGGACTGATAGCCTTTGAAAGCGCTGGCAAATTGGCTATCGAAAGTAATCCTAGGGCTCCTGGGTGGCTCAGTGGGTTAAAGCCTCTGCTTTCGGCTCAGGTCATGATCTCAGCATCCTGGGATCGAGGCCCGCATCGGGCTCTCTGCTCAGCAGGGAGCCTGCTTTCTCCTCTGCTTGTCTCTCTGCCTGCCTCTCTGCCTACTTGAAATCTCTCTCTGTGTGTCAAATAAATAAATAAAATCTTTAAAAAAAAAAAATAAAAGAAAGTAATCCTACAGGGAATCCTTTTTATTAGCTAAAGCACCTTTTGCAAGGCAAATAATTCCTCTTGATGTTCATAAGTCATAAACTGAAGGGTATGTCTGTATGGAAAGCTAATCCCCGTATTATTCCAAGCCCAGCTCGGATTCCATAAAAAAACGTGACTTTGGGAGCAGCTTGGGAAGAAAGCGCTCGAATGGGCGTGGATCCTGGAGATAATTCATACAGACCTGCTTCTTTCCCAATTTCTCCCATCTTCATCACCTGAGCAAAGCCCCGACCCTCGTGCCCTGAACAAAGGTTTGGGGGGAATTCTATGAAAGAAAAATAATCAGTAACACTGTAGACAAAGAAGCTTATGTTCGCGTGAAGAATCAATAGTATCAAAAGACAAATGTTCCCTGATTCCCAGCAACACTAGTCCAAAGGGGGGACCCGAGAGGGCTCATCTCTCTGGGACAGATGCAGAAAAGAGGAAAAGAAAGAACTCAGTGAAGGGTTTAAACCCATCACAGATGCCCAACAAATATTTTTAGGTTGACTGTTAGTTGTGTTTTTTAATGGAAACTGTAAAGAAAAATGTAAGGTACTTCAAGGGTAAACCGAGGTAGGGTCCAATCAGAGCGAGGGGATGGCTGGTTTTGCACCTCCCCCAAAGATGCGCAGCGTGGAATCAGGGCGAGCTCAAAGGATGGCTGAGGTTCCGCTAGTGCTTTCCTTGTGTCCTCTGATCATTAAAGCAATTCACGCCACTGTGGAAGATCTGGAAGGTAAAGCACGAAGAAGCAGGAGCACCCGTCCTGCCAATCACACAGGCAACCCCTGTTCATTCCAAGGCATGTTTCCGGAGCCTTCTGAAGACAGGACATGGCCTGCTTTCTGTGTAAAGGAGGCCTCTCCGAGGGCAGAACATTTGAATTCCACACTGTGGCTGCAGATTCCTGCCATGAAGACCGTGATCCATGGACCAAGACGGCTAAGGCTTGGGAGCCTGTAGACTCACACGCCCGGGGCCCCTTCCCTCCACCCCGAGCTCAGGAGCCTGAGCCTGGCCCCGGCCCCACCTGGCCTGTCTGCAGTGCCAGACAGTCGTCCAGGTGAGGGTGGAGCGCTCCCCGTCCTGACAAATGGGGAAGAGTCACCCTGGGGCACTGACGGCTCCTTAATCGAATGCTCGGTTCAGGGAAGAAAATAAACCAAGGGAGGAATTTTCCACTGGCCCATTAATCATGAGAGCAGCAGCCTGGGAGCAGGCAGTACTGCGCGGCGAGCATTCGGGTCTGAGGGTCCCCCAGCCCCCCAGCACCCGCCATCCCCTCACTGCGTCCCCTTCCGTCCAGTCCCCCTTTGGGGATGTTCGCAGGGGGGTGACGTCTGTCAATGGCCTTCACCCCAGACGTGAGCTGGGCCTCGGGACAGTGGCCTTACCTCCTGGCGCGGTTCTGGGAGGAGACCCAACGTGCAGGCCATCGGAGGGGAGCTCCTGACCAGCTGCGTCCCCAGCTCGGGCTCCCGGCGGCTGATGCACCCCTGAGGGTCAACTCCTTGACGTCAGCATTTTCCTGCCCCTGTGTCTCTCTCTCCTGGGACAGCTCAGAATAGTGGCGACAAGGTCCCTCCCCCGCTGACTGGTGGTGCCAACTCAAGCTGGTCCCTGAGCCTCTGGGAGCCTCTGACCCCTCAGCTGGAGCATAATAATAGTGTGTCCCTCATGAAGCTGTGAGGGCGATTCCGTGAGATAACACGTTTGCGGAATCCGGTACAGGAACAGTGGCCGCTGTGCTTCACGTCCAGCGACTCGCTGGCTCCACAACGACTGGTTGATCACCGCCGTGCCTCTGAGGACAAGTGGTTTCTGCCTTCGAGGACATCATTGCCCCGAGGGGAGACAAGTGGGAAAATCAACGACCATGGGGTCACGCGACAAAGTCCGTGAGGTGCGTATGACAACCGTCCATTTGCAGATGAGCTCGTGTCTCTTCCCCATCAAGACGCAAGGCCGACATCAGAGCACCCGTTTTACACCTACCGAGGCTGAGAGGTGCAGAGGTCACCAGTTGGTTCGTGGACGCTTGTGGACTTGAACCCAGGTCTTCCATGTCCAACCCTAGTGCTTGTGGTCCATACTCGCCAGTCCCTTTTCTCCTCGCCTGAGAGGGATCCCTCAGAGGGTCAGGCAGGCTTCCTAAGGGCGCCTCGGGACACGAGACACCAAGCACAGCTCTCCATCTGACCTTGGTGCAAACACCCATCGCACCATCCACTTCTCCAATGCAAAATTGGCCACAGATTCCCCTGAGTTGTGGTTCGTGCTGTGCTTGCGGCTGCTGCTCTTTGTCATGATAGAATTGCAACCCTGAATGTCACCCTGGGACATATGGCCCCAAGACTATAAAGTGCCACCAGGCCATTGCTGCTGAAGCCTGCCCTTCAGTGCCTGACAGCGATGATTAAACATTGCCTATTAAAGGGGCCATAAAGAAGCCAGACATCCTGCACAGATGAGCAGAGGGGGCCACAAACAATGAGCCAGATTTTCCTGTCTCTCAGGGGAGTCGCTCTTATCTTTCAGGAAAAAAAAAAAAAAAAACAAACTTGTCCAATGAGAGTCACCTAAAGGAGGCCCAGGGCTGGGCAGAGGTCAGGAGAGGTAGCCTGGACAGGGTCCACCCAGACCTGCAGGGGCCCACGTTCCTACGTCCAGCTGAGTAGAAAGTAATTATATTTCTTCGGAATTCTCAATGTCTAGCTCCCTTCATTCACATTATTTCGCCCCCTTGGCATGGGACCCACTCGGTCTCGGGACGGCTGGCCTGGCGTGCCAGCCCACTCATAGCCTCAGCCGATCCCCCCACTCTGGCCCCCAGACCTCTGAGAGTTGCTGCAGAAAGGCCCAGACTTCATGGGGCCGGCCCGGCTGCTTGGGAATCCGTCAGTCACCGGGCGCTCACTCCCTGCCACAGTCCCACCAGCTGCCTGGCTGCCCTTGGGCCCCGTCCTCCCTGCCCACGGCCTGGACTCCTGCCCCGCTGAGGACATGGCCATTGTCATGCTGGCTTCTAGGTCCCCCCCATCAGGCTCAACCAACCGGAGGCGTGACATCTGTGCGGTGATCCCCTTCTCTGCCCGCTCTCCAACCTCCGAATCTCTTTCCATCTCTTCTTTTTGCTTTATCGAAAGATTGATTCTGCTTCTTTTTTTCAAAGCCTTTGCTGCTGACCCCTTTCTCTCCCTTTCTTTCTGTGTGGCACCCCCGTCATGCATCTAGAATCTTGTCTTTTCTCAAATTTCTCCTTCCCTTCTGCTCAGCAGCCCGATTACATTGTGACCCTCTCAGCCCCCATCTTTTCCTGGTCAGAGATCTCCAGGGAGGAGTCTGGGGGTCTGAGGCCTCTTCTACCTCCTCACCTTTTTTACCCCTAAGAATCCTGCAGCCCCCACAGCCATCTAGAGAACTCGTTTTCCAGGTCAGCATAGTTACCAAACTCAAAAGCTGGTGGCCTCTAATCAGTTCTTAACCCTTGATTTCTGCAAAACTTGGCTTTTCTTCTCCTTCTCTTTCTCCTTCTCCTTCTTCTTCCCTTCTTCTTTTTAGAGAGAGAGGGAGAAAGTGTGCATAAGCCTGGGAGGCCTG
Organism: Ailurus styani; assembly: GCA_002007465.1. NCBI lineage: Eukaryota > Metazoa > Chordata > Mammalia > Carnivora > Ailuridae > Ailurus > Ailurus styani. The sequence goes on along the minus strand of LNAC01000414.1, from coordinate 1,197,049 downwards.
GGGTGGGGACAGAGGGAAAGGGAGAGAGAGAATCCCAAGCAAACCATGCTCAACATGGAGCCTGACATAGGGCTTAATCTCATAAACCCCTGAGATCACGACCTGAGTCGAAATCAAGAGTCAGACACTCAACTAACTGAGCCACTCAGGCACTCCTTTGCTTTTCTTCTTGAAATATCTCTTCTTTTGGCTTCCAAGAGGCAGCCCTCCCCAGGTTCTGCTCTTGCCTCTCAGACAGCCATCCCTATGTGCCTGGCCAGCTCCTGTCTTTTCTGCCTCCACCTCTTAAACGGGGGTGATCTTTAAAGTTATGTCTCCATCTGTTCACCCATATTCTCTACTCTCAAGCTCTCTCTGTGATCTCATAATCTTATCCTAACTACAAGGATCATTCCTCACAAACCACCCCCAAATGCTTACTTCTTCCACACATCGGTTCCATGTATCCAACTCCATGTTGGACAATCTGATCAAGACACCTCACCAACAAGTGAAGATGTTTGGGGCGAGCTTTATTGTTTTTCTGGATTCCCTGCCTCCTTGGGACTTGACATGCTCTTCTAAGAGTTAGTGGGGGTGTTTGGGAGGCAGAGCAGGTGGAAAGGACAGGTACATTTTCACTGACACCTGGTGTAGGCTCACTTGACCTCAGCCCACTTCATCTAACCCATTCCTAAGTTCTACTGATTTTCCTTCAGAATATCTTTCCCATCCAACCCCACCTTTCAAGTTGTGACCCTGAATTAGACACCATCTATTACCTTCTACTTGGGAGCCTGTCATGGCTTCCTGGCTAGTTTCTCTTCTGCTCATTTTTCTGCCCCCAACCCTTCCTCTACCCATTGGCAAGTGTTTGAACACACCTGGACCACTTCTCTGCTAAAACACCTTTTGCCTCCATATTGAGTACTGAAGAAACCCCTGCCGCTTTGACCCGCCATTCGTCATCTGGTCCCAACCTCCCTTTTCAAATTGTGTATGTCCTCTCTACTCTTAAAACCCCAGGCAACTCCAGGGGAGGGTCTCCTCCTCTCCCATCTTGCGGAGTTCACATTCTTACATCTGTACAGTTTGCCTTTGCTCTTCTCACCTCTGCCTGATGAAATCCTACCACCCTTCCAACCCAGCTCCAATGACACTCACTCTCCAAATCCTCCTTGATCTCACTCTTTGTAAAACACCTCATGCAATACCGTTGACTACAGGCACCCAACTGAAGAGCAAAGCTCACTCATCTTACTCAACTGAAATGATATGCCCATTGATTAGTCACACACACCACCCCCATGCTTTCCCTTCCCCCAGCTCTTTACAGCCATCATTCCACTGTGCGACTCTAGGGATCTGACTCTTCTGGATACCTCCTATAAGTGGATTCATGCAGTCTTTCTATGATGGCTTATTTCACTCAGCACAGCATCGTCTCTCATTCCCCTTCTCATATATTGAAGAATTGCCTTGTTCGTTAAGGCTGAGTAGTATTCCCTTGTATATATATCCCACATTTTCTTCACCCGCGCATCTGCCAATAGACATTTAGGTTGTCTTTACACCTTGGTTATTGTGAATAATGCTGCAATGAACATAAGAATTCTAATGCCTTTCCAAATCTTGATTTCAGTCCTTTTGGAAAAAGACCCAAAAGTGGATCAGATGGTAGTTCTATTTTAATTGATGTACAAAAATTCCAATTTCTCTACATCTTCATTGACATGTGTTCTCTTTAGCATTGCTTTCAAAGGCATTAAACACATCAATGGCTGGACCCTTCTAATAAAACTACTAGCCACCATCTGTTGAATAGTTTTCTATGCTGTGCCCTAGACTGAATGTCCAACCTATGTTATCTCACCCGATCTGCAGAGAATTCCCCATTTTATGGATGAGAAAGTGTATTTTCTACAATCTATAAATGCACGAGTCAGTGGTTCTCCCCCTGTGAACTTTATTTAAGCTCTGGAACCTGGGCAGGTAACTAGGACTTTGCCTTGGTGCCTAATTTTAAGAATATCTGAGTCTGCATAGCCACTAATTCTCTTTGTGAAGAGCCACTCATATGGAATTTGCCACTGCTATTAATCAGTCTTAGCCACGAGTCAGTAGGATACCAGAGGCAGAAGAAGAAGTCAAACCTGTTTGTCTTAATGTGTCTGAATCATTTCTTTTTCATTTTGAACTTTTATGCATCTCTTGTATTACTGGATCACCACTGAAGGCATAACCCAATATCTGGGACCTCGTGGGCACTTAATACCTTTATTGAAATGTTCTTTTCCTTTTCAGACTGTGATCGAATCATTGTGTATGTACAGCCGGAGGACATAACCAGGCAAGTGTGCCTTGCTCACATGGAAACACATCTTCCAAAAGCTCAAAGGAGAAAGAACGTGCTTCCTCATCCCCTCTAGGGTTCTAAGATTCTTTCCTATTTGGGAGAGTGAGACACCTGAGTCTATAAGAGCTGATTGCAGACCCGGCATGAATGTTGTAAGAAACAGGTTTAGATAAGAATTCAGATCGTTGATTAACCTTAAAGAAAGCCCAACGACTCTCTCCTGCCTTTCTGTGCTCCAGGAGAAGCACAAGGCCAGCCCCTACTACAGAAGAGAACACACAGAAGAGTCTACAGAGAGGCCAGCACACTCCTTTGTGCCTGCCTCCCTGAGGAAGCACGGGGCCTCTGGGCTCTTACCAAGTCCCTGGCCAAGCTCAGCATCAGAGACTCAGAGTGGATCTCACCAACGTTTTCTTCCAGTAGATTTAGCCCTGCATAAAGAGAAGGCAACCCTGCAAATATCTTCTTTCCTACCCAAATACTGAGCTTCCGCTATCTGCTGTGATGGCCAAGGGGGGAGAAACACGGTTACTTCGAGATAATGAATAAACCTAAGCTAATTTATGTTTGGATTGGGAATAACAAGATGGACACAGCAGGAAAATGCCTGCACATCCGTGGTGAAACACGTACACACCTGCTCCCAGACAGAAGCACCTGCTTTTGTGACCACTCTCAGTCTGACTTGAATCTGATGCTATGATGGAAGGCCAATGTCTCCATAGTGTTAAGTGTTATTAAATTTTCCTTTTTTTCTGAGGATTCCCCTGAACACAGGTGGGGCTGATGTTCCAGCTAATACCAACATTGCCAATATTTCACTCAGGAGGCCAAGAACATTTCACGCACTAGGTTCAATAGCACGTTGCATTGTAACATTTTTCAATGTTGTCCAACCACTTGGCCTTACCCTTGGTTAGACTAGTAACCCTTGGGGGTAACAATATAGGCCACAATAGAGCTGACAACAATTTCTCATTGATTTGCCCTTCACCAAAGGACTCACCAAAGCTGTAATTACCGTGATATCTCATGGTCTTGAAGCGGAAGAACTGAAGCATGAGGAAAGGAAGCCTCTTGCTGTCACATAACAGGTGAAAATTAAGGCAGAGACAAAGGATTTCTAGCATTCTGGGTACTTCACATCACTTGCTGTCATAAATCTACTGATTCCAAGAGGAAGAAGAGAGAAGTTGAAGAATCAGCTCCAAGCCCTCCGCAGACCCCCATTTCTCTCCATACCAATGACTTGAGTTCTTGCCTTTTTATCAAACTGAAGGGGAAAAAAATGAGAACCTGAATTGTACTTACCCTTGCTAGACCAATCCTTCCTATTCTATGAATTTTTTTAAAAAAAGGAATTTCAGACAGACATCTAGAAATTGGACATTGTTGGGCAATTCTTGATGAGTAGCAGTCTCCCTATTCCTGCTGATTGCCTCTGTAAAGCAAAGTCTTTCATTGTCCAATAGCTGCCTTTTCAAAGCCCAGTAGCCAGCTCTTGGAAAGTAAGTCATTTTGATTTTCATTTCCTTCTGGCTCATTGTAAATGCTCTCATTTATTCTACCGGTCCCTGATGGATATCACTTGAGGTATGCCAATGTTGACTTACCTATTCAATGCAACATGGAACTGTTTGGTTTCCGGGGTGCTCTGGTCTCAGGAATAACGGACAAGAGTGAATCACAGCCCCAGCCTGATGATATCACAGATAGTAACTAGCCACCTTCAAAGCCCCTAAAAAAATATAATGGTTGTATGAGTCTCGTTGTCTTACACATATCTAGAAAGAGAAATGCACGAAAACATTTCTTCCCAATAACGTCATCCCAATTCTGGGGCCTCCTCAAGGGTCCCTCTAACACATGTCCACCCATCCTCCATGATTCCGTCTTCCATGCTGACTCCAGAAGATTCTCCCAGTCTGGGGTGTTTATCTTTAATGAGTTATTTGGAATCATTTTCCAAAGCATAGCGTTTGGGGTCACTTAGCATATCACCCACCCCACTCCTACCTTTGCTCATGAATGTTCTAGAGAGGCAGTTTTAAGCCCACTACTCAAGGATGATTGGAAGGTCCCAAGCAGGCTGCTGAATGGCAGAGGTAGGACGAGGAAAGTGTATCTCTATAGTCCTCTGCTCTCCCTATCCAAATGACCCCTGATTGTCTAGGATACATCCCCTGTGACCCTGTCACTACCTAATCCTTGCCTGGTATTCCACTGGTAACTAAACTCTGGAAAGACTTCAGTAGTTAAGAGATAATAATAACTCTTCAAAACTATAGGCTAAACTGGTGCTCAACATAGTTCTAAGGACATTATATACACTATTTCATTCAACCTCCACAATAACTAAATACATAGAATATTATTCTCTGATGACAGACAAAGCAACTAGCACCTAGAGAGGTTAAGTAGTTTGCTTCTAGGTGACAGAGCCAAAATTTGCATCCAGGCCATCTGGTTCCAGAATCTTCTTTTTACCACTCTGCCATAGCTAGACAATGAAAGGGATGGAGAGCGGCCTGTCCCAGGGCCGACCCTGGCCTTGGAAGCCCAGTCTGCAAATCAAGGGATCTATCTGGGCCCTTCTATCTCTGCCCATTCCCAGATCTTCCATCCGATAGGTGGCTCTGGGGAACTCTGGTGTCCCCCAGGCTGTCCCTCTTTCCCCCTGACACACCACCTTTGAAAAGTTGGCCACAAGTGCTGGGTCCTCCCCGCCACCTTCATTCCTTCTTCCAAAGCAACAGCGGCTGTGATCCAGGTCCTTAGGAACAAATTTCAATCACTAACCAAACCTGCTTCTTGGCTAAGCCCAGCAAGCCTGGAAATAGAAACCAAACACACCCAGAGGCGAGGACACAACACCACAAGTTGAAAACAGGCTTCTGAAATTCTGTCCTTATGGTAATTCTGTTCAAACCCCAGAAGGGAAGGGGCACCATGGGAATCCCACCATCTCCTTCCCCCCAACACTCCCCAAAAGAAACCAAGACTGGACCCATATATCACAGGAAGCCCGTGACAAGAGACCTGACAATCTGGGGGCTTCTGGAGTCTCAGTCCTGGCTATTTACTGTTTCCTTTCAATACACAGCTTCCAAATACCCTTCCGGTCCTTGGACAAATGCTCCCTTTTTGCTTCTCCAACTTCATTTGAACACGCCAAGGGGTACCATTTATAAAAACAAACAAACAGAATCCCCGCTTCTTTTTCTAGATCCATACATAGTTCTGACAGGGCAAGTCATACTAATTAGCATTAGCCAGTCACTCTCAGAATCCAGGATGAAAGGCGAGAGGCCCTGTACAGCGTACCACTATTAATAATATTATTATAATAATTATATTTTATGGCAGTTTCTCTAACCTTTACTGCTCAACACCAGTTAATTTCTCCATTATAAAAGTGGGCTCTTTTATTGGACTGAGTGTTTTGTGATTAGTTTGGTTGCATTTTACTAGCCATGTATAATTAAAGGCGGCAAGTCTCCAAGTGGTGCCTGAAAACCCGTTATCCACGCAAGTGTGTGGGCAAGCAAGCCATCTGAAAAGAAAATGACCACCCTTCCCACATCATCCAGTAAGAAAATGTGTCCTTCTGTCGTGGAAGGGGGTTGCAAAACCAGAGCTTCCATGCTGGAGATGACGCTGGGCTCCTGAAGGCCACCAACGACCACCAAGCCATGGAGTCTAAACACAGCTCTCCCAAGAACATTGCCCCGCAGGACACCCGCCCTGAGCACCCCGCCTGTGAGCCTTTATTCCAGCTCTGACCATTACCTGCCTTGAGGCTCCCTGCAAGTGACTTCCCCTCTTGGGAGAGAGGGTTAAGTGATTAGGCTTCCCTGGTGAGGGAGAAATGGCAAGACAGGGGCTCAACCCAAAGAACTAATGGAAAGCGCGCTCAGGGAAGAAGAGCCAGCGGTCATAGGGGCACAGCGTCCTTCCCTCCGCCCCTGAACCAGGTTGAGGGTGGTGGCTGCTTGCAGGGGGACCAGAAACAGCAACCCAGCTCTGCAGTCTGACCAGCTGTGGGTTTGGTTACTCAACGTGGCTTCTCTAACGAAGCCTCCTACGTAAACCAGGAATGGCAAATAATAATATCTCCATCCTTGGGGCCATCGGGATGATTAAGGGAGAAAAAACGGAAGTGCGTAGTAGGTGCTCAGTATGGAGGTGTCATCCGAATCTAGAAACACAGGCAAATACATCGATGATTTCCTGATACTAATTTCCCGACACGATAAAATAATTGCTACATTTCTAGACTTGGAGGCCACCTTATGCATTCGCTGATATCATTAGTCAATAAATTGCACTGTTAGGTGTTGAAAGACACCAGAAGGCCCCTTTGCCCAAAAACATTACATTGTCAACAGCACTTAGGATTCCCGTGGGACTCAAGTACTTGCTTTAAGTTTTAAGGCATTAAAGTCTTCTTTTGCACGCGAAGATCCACAAAAGAAGATGACTTGAAGCCTTTGAGAGCCATCTGCACCTTAGCTGAAAGGAATGTGTCAGCTCTGACTAGCTACGAGCTTGGAGTCCGGAAGGAAGATGGGTTGACGTGGCCCGGGGTACAGGGCGTTTCTGGCATTGGGGTCCTGCTGTTAAATGCGGACAGTCCCAGAAGCTCAGCCTCATGGTGACAGACATCCAAAGATGGTACATGGGCTTCAGCTCGGGTGGATGGAAGCACGTCCAAGGCAAACTTCACCTTCCTGAATCAGTCATGTATTTCCTACCCATGGTCCGTCTCTCTGCATAACTCATGATTCTTAAAGTCAAGAGCCCACAAAATAAATGCCTACTCTACCTTATCGACCTCCGGGAAAATAAACCTTTTTTTTTTTTTTTTTTTAAGTGGAAGATCATCGTTTCCCCTCCCTTAGACGGCAAGCACTTTTCACAGTGGCATCCTTGGAGCAGCCTTGGTGGGATCTCTACATGGTGGCCAAAAATGCCATGCCACTGGGAACCGATTTAGACACTCATAAGAGTGCAGCAACGCTCCCCTCCTACACACAGCCTAATAAGCTCTGGACTGTCAAGACTTCCGCTTTGTTTTATTACCTGGAAGCCATCTTTAAACATCCTCCAGAGGTACCAGCCCATAGGTTCAGGAGGCCATGCCAATGCAGTGGCTGTGGGCAGGACTTCCCCAACAGGAAGCTGGAGCCATGTTAATTACAGGGCAAAAAGTTTGGGCTGAAGGGCTTCGTGGGGCTTCTGTATCCAACATTCCATATTTCACGTGGACGAGTTTGATCCTTTAAGCTCTGAAAACACCAGAGGGCAAACTGTCAGCACCAGGCACAACAATTTTGCCCTGAACAAAATGACCTTTGAGTCCTTAACTGGTTTCATATTCTTCAGGCTTCTGCGGACTTCTTCCTCTTCTTCCTCTCCGACACCACACACGTGTTCATTTGCTCGGAGGGTTGGCCCTCCCTGGCCAACAGCCACTGATTAACATCTCGTCTGCAAACTATGTAGAAATGTAATCCTTAACAAAATGGGGATGTTCCGAGAAAGCCCACATATTGTATTGATTTGCAAACATCAGCCCATTGTGAGCATCTGTTCTCGCTCCCTTACAGCCGTCTGTCTTCCCTGATCATCCATGGAGACTCCAAGATCAAGCTGGGACTCTCTTGTCACATCGTCGCAGACATTAAATTCAGTGGCTGATGGGGGCAAATCACAGTTCCGAGTCACCAAATGGGACATCCATGGACATAAATGGGGCTCTATTTTTTTAAGGACATGAAGTCAAGGTGACATCTTTCATTAGGGTTATCTTCATTTAGATATTAAACCTCTTTTTCTCTGTGGTAATGCACAGTGGCACTTCGCTGAAGTTGAAGTTACCCCGTAGACTTCTCTTTGATACTGTTCACAGATACACCAGCTCCCCCGCAGTCTAGGACAGGCCCTCAGGGACAGGCCTTTCCGTGTCTCTGGGTAACTCAGATATGCTTCTAAGAGCTTCAGTTTCCCAGGTCACAACAGAGATGGAACACAGGCCAGCAGCGTACCTTAGAGGACCAGGCTGATGGAAAAACCGGATTGATACATGCCTCTTTCTTTCCTCCTCCCCTTTCACCTCGGTCCAGCCAGCTGGCTATGGGGACCAGCTCTTCTGTCTGTAGTAATGAAAACCAGAGATACTTAATGCCCAAGCTTCGTCTTCGACACTGCTATAGCTGAAAACCCCTGCCTTCACCAGAGCCACTGGTGGCTGGGAAACCACAGCAAGGCCTTTCCTCCCCTTCTTTGCATGGACATGCAAGCAGCAGAGGGTCAGGCTGGAATGGAGTCTGGAAGGTAAAGCCGAGGGGGTAAAGGGCCCGTCTAATCCGCACAATGGAGGGTCGGCCTCCCAGGGCCCCGGGGGTGTGGTGTGGGCAGTGCAGCCCCCCAGAGAGTCAGGCTTCCAGTCCTGCCCCTCTGGGCAACCACCGGTCACACCCCAGGGAGCCCGAGTGGCAGCTCCGGGTCCCAATGCAATGAATGGTCTCCTCCATCGTAAGCAGGGGCTTGAACAGCAGAACGTGCTCAACCCGCGAGCCCGATCTGCAGTCACAGCCCGTTCTCAGGCACGGAGATGGGAAGCCTCTGAGGGAGGGGTGAGCTCATTCGTAGTTGGTGGGATGCCCACTTACACGTATAATTTATTAGCGGCCAAGAGCAGGCTGTTCCCTGCACAGATATGTCCTGCCCCTCATCCACCAGAGTCTCTGAAGTTCCTTTCTAAAAGCACTTTCGTGTGGGTGAAATGCCCTCATTCATACACAATTAAGAACACAGAACAACAGGGATCTCCATCATTCCATTAAATCCTGGTCATTGTGGGAAAATCCTGAGCAGTGAGAAGACACAGAAAGAGGGCTTCCTCCCTGCTTTCCTGCATGAGGCCATCTCCTCAGCGTGTCTCAAGATGCTCACAGGAAATGAAAAAGATCACACTCTTACCTCCCCATGGGGTCCAAGGAACCCGAGTCGCCCTGTGAGATGGTGGGTGGGGAACAAAACTGCCCCAGGCTTGGGTACGGGTGTTTCTTCCTTTCTGGTATTTCTTTCACCAGTACCTTGGCATCAGCGTGGGCAGCCACCAGTGGAACCAACTTCAGTGGACTGATGTCCGATGCTGAGGAAGACAAGATGGTGCCCCGGCTCCGGGGGGAGGGGGGTCCTGAAACTAGAAAAGGCGAGAAGACAGATCCTCCCCCAGGTCCTCCAGATGTGTAAAGAGAATGAATTTGTGCTGTGGTAGGCCATCCCATGTGTGGTCATCTGTTACAGCAGCAACAGGAAACTAATACATATTTTGGCTACATGGAGGCATTGACCTTGACACTCGCAATAAGAGTTTGCCTGGAAGCCAGACTTAGGTGTTCCGGTAGAACTCTATGACCAGGTACCTGAAGAACTTGGAGCACATCCTGTCTGTCTCGCACACGCCCCACGACTCCTACCTGCCCAGAATGTGGTCTGATCGACTGGAAGCTGCCATGTCTAATGAGTGATTTCAATTTCTCTTCTGAGAAAGAGACCCATACATGTTCAAAGCAGCACAACATAGTCATTCACGTTTCCAGCAAACAGTGTGGCTTCTGTGCCAGGCACCTGCTCACAGGGCAGCCTATGAGCTCAGGAGACCTGGCCACTCCGTATGGGGCTGGCCCTCCATCGTGTGCTGGGCTCTGCAACCAGCTGGGTTCAAGTCCATAGCCACTCACCAGATGGATGGCTTTGAGCATGTTCCTTGCCTTCTCCACCCCACAGTGTTCTGATCCATAAAAAGAGGATAATAACCTTCCTACTTCACAGGGCTTCTCTGGGAATTAAGTGCAAGGATCCCTTTATAGGTTTATGGGTTAGGAGCTTTGTTGGCTCTGTGCACCAAAAGCCTTCCTCCCTGCCTGCTTTCCCAGTCCTATTCCTCAAATTGTCCAGCGTCCTGTCAGACACTGGGTCAGACCGAGCACATGACCCATCCCCCCATCTTTTCAGAGGTCCCCATGGGTCCAGGCAGGTGTCAGGAGCCATGGGGTCCTCAGAAGAGGGAACCCAACCAGTGGACCGCTGGGAAATTTGGAATTCTCTGAGGGAGGCCCAGCCTGCTACTACAAGGGAGCTCTGCAGACGCTGGAGGTGAAGAATCGTGTGGCTTCACACACTCGGTTTTCAAGTTCACCTAAGGCGGGTCAGCTTACTAGCCTCGTGCAGGAAGGGCTGGCCTGTCGTAGAGAGCTCAAATTTCCACCTCGCTGTTACAGGACAGTCGCTGGAGGGAATTCCAGACAGCATCAGCTGAAGCCACAGCGACCATGGCCAGGGCCCGTGGCTGGAGCCCCTGGTGCATTCAGACTGGTACACAGGTTCTACTCGCTTTGGCCCCACAACTCCGGTCCCGATCTGCGGGAGAGCCCTCGCCCCTGATCACAGGAGGGGTGAGGGTGGCCTTGACTTTTTACAAGGCGGATTTTACTTAATGATCCCGTCCAGTTCATGAACTGGAGTTCTAATGACCCTCAAAGAGCAAATATCCTACCCAAGCCCCTCCCGCCTCCACCCCTGGGCCCCTCCCCACCCCGCCCCGGGCAGAGCAGATTCCTTCAGGCACGCGACAGCAACCGAATGGAAAGACCTGATAGCACAGGGATCCTTCAACAGCAACCTCCCCAAATCCTCAGTTTCTTCTACTTCTTTCCTTTGGGAAAAAAAAAAGCCAATTTTTTGGGGATACTTTACAAATTTGCTCACTCATGTCTTCCCTAATTTGATAGTCAGACAAAGAAAGCAAAGGAAGGAAACAAAACTTTCACTTTCTAGAAGGTTTTTATGCCCCAAGGCCAAAAAACAAAGGAAAACTGGATGGGCCCATTTCTTGGTCGACTACCCGGTAGTTTTGGCCTCCTGAGGACACCATCCCAATCTTCCTGCGGGGCGGTTCCCTTCAGACCACGTCGAAGAATTAGGATCCCCTTCCAGGAGCCAGTGGCCTGGCACGTGTCCACGCACACATGCCCAAGTCACACGGTTCTCAGCGCGAGGCTGCCTCCTTCGGAACACACCCCCCCATCCAGGTGTTTGCAAGGCTTTGGGCCGGGGCTGGGCGCAGAGGTATAGATGAGCGGTTTATAATGCCGGCCTTGTGTTGAGCCTGAGACCTGGGGAGGGGGGAGGAGAGGAGGGGCAATGGGCCAGCTCTCCAAATCCCCGCTCCAGTGTACGGCCTGCCAAGCTGCACACAGACATGACAGGGGATTGTACAAACGCACCACAAACAATGTGGCTAATGTACCGGGATCCCCTGCAAAGGAGCTGGGGGTAAGCAAGGAAGGGCCTAGCGATATCAGAACCCGAACAGAGCACCCCAAAAGGAACAGCGCTGGGGGGACATTGACCTACTTCCTCTGCTTACCCCCTTCTGCAAGGAGAAAGAGTTGGGGGGGGCACCGGGAAAATGAAGCACGGGGCTCTGGCGATCTCCCTAGAATAGGCTGTAAGCAATTCAGGCAGAATTTCTTTAGACAATGGGTGACTGAAATATGAACCGCGCTGCCAACATCAGCAGGACAAGCGAGTCCTGTGTATTCCACTCAAGAGGGGCCTGGACGCATTTCAGACAGAGTAGGGGAAATCTGCAGACTGGGACAGTAAGTCCTGTCCTGGGCGGACAGTCACAAATACAAGTTCATTTGTGTTTTGCAAGAGAGTACTGAGGACAGGTGGGCGTGGGATCACCCCGCGCCCCCTGCAACTTTATTAACTGCATCGCTCGAGGCTTTTAGAATACCCTGGCCTGAACTCTGATAGTGGGTATGAGGACATCTTTCCTAAGAAAGGATATTCTCCAAAAAAGAAAAAATCCAGTGGAATCATAGTATTTGTCTTCCCCCGTGGGTCTTAGAGATCATCCTGTCCAGTTACACAGATCAAGAGCCCTTTCCCAGAGAAATCCCAAGAATGGCTGCAGATCATTCCGTTCATTGGCAGAAGACCCAAGGAAGAAACCGAAGCTTCCAGAACACCTGTGGTCCCACGTTCAAATCACCAATGAATTTCTCTGAAGTCCCAACTCACCACTCCTCTGCACTTCTGCAAAGGGAGTGGACACTTCCAATCCGAGGGTGTCTGGACCCCATTGGAGCAAGACAGAACACACAGGAACAAAAATGTGGCCCAGAAGTTCATTTGAAAGGGCAGAAGAGGGGTCGGCGTGTCACTCAACTGTTTCAGATAATAGTAACAATGTTTGTTTCGTGGTGAAAACTGTATATAAGACGGGACAGTCCCAATATTTATTATTATTATTATTATTTCCGATCTCTGCTTAGCCTGGAAATTGAAGGGAGTTTGTCTAGAGGAGTTAATCGTGACTGCTGCCCAGGGTCACAAAGATGATCCCAGATTTGGGGGTGGATTTGAGTTTGAGGATGCAGGAGGTGGTGGAACGAAAGAGAGCTTGGAGTCACAATGCTTCGAAATGTCTGAATGTAAACAGGACAAGTCGCCATTGTGAGGAAAATATGGGAGAGACGGAAGGATGGCATATGAGTTCCTGTGTTTGAATTTTGTGTCTAGATCTTTTTTTCACTAAATTCAGGTCAGGCACGCTGTAGGTTTGCTTCCTCCCCTCACCCAGGTCTTGACTAGGACACACTAAAGTCCAGGGAGGAAGACCAACCTTGAAAAGTGACTCTAAAACCAAAAGGAGTTTCAGAAAATAGACACGGATCTCCGAAGGCGGGCTCCGGGTGTCCCCACGTCTGCACAAGCCCCGAGGCCCAGCTGGGAGTCTCACCACGGGCCCGTCATCGGTGAAGGGGAATAACATGTAAATGTCACACACTAAGAGTAAGACGCTGGAGTCTGGGTTTCTCGATTTCCTGGTCTGCTTTAAAAAAAAAAAATGTTTGAAACAGACTTCAGTCTAGACACTCCCGAGATAGGGTGTTGACTACACTCAAAATCTAGATTTTTACTTCATGAATTTCCACCGTCATGTCTAAGAGGGGTTCGTAAACAGCAAAAGCATCGTGTGACTGTATCGTTAATTTTTTTCTATTAGGTTGGTTTTTTAAATGTTTTAAAAGAAATCATCCAAATTTCCACATAATATCACACTGACCTCTTAGGAATGAGCTAATGCAACTATCTCAAAAGTGAGGCGAAACAGATGGAAGACTGGGGGGCCTGCGTGGCTCAATCAGTGAAGCGGCAGCCTTCGGCTCAGGTCATCATCCCGGAGTCCTGGGATCGAGTCCCGCATCGGGCTCCCTGCTCAGTGGGGAGCCTGCTTCACCCTCTGACCTTCTCCCCTCTCTCTCAAATAAAAAAGGGGGGGTTGAAAATTAATTAGAGATACAATTTCCTCAAAAATATTTGAGCAATATTTTAGATCTACAATCCAGTTCTGCGTTTTCTAGATTAAGCCTTCTCTCCCACTGCCCTTGTCATGTCTTCTATTTAAGTGAAGTCAAAAGAAAAAACAAAAAAGAACAAAACCACGGAAACACGTGATAACTCTCTAACGAAGAAACTGAATCATTGTTATCATGTATATTTTAGATCTTTTGCACCATCTTCTAGAAGTAGCTTAGAATGCCAAATCAACGGACAGAATGATAAAATGACACTTCTCTGAAGAAGGAGTAGGATCCGAGATGCCAGCTTCACTGCAGTCTCTCAGACAAAATGTGGCTAGAGTACTGAGTTTGGGATTTTTCTTTGTGCGCCACCCCCCATCCCACCCCAAGAATGTCAAGAATTTGAACTCTCTGTTCTTAAGGTGAAAGATCTCAAATCTGTTCACGAAGAAAGGAGGTGTCAGACCCCAGGACAGGAGCTACATGAGAAAAACTCCCAAATTTAATATGGCAACAGATGAGGGGTTCCTCCAGTGCTTTGGAAGTCGCTGGAAACAACATTCCCAGGAGAGGTCATTAATTAGGAGCCAGTAAGATCTCCGTTTGCATCTCAGTTAAGTCTCTAACTCCTTTATTTCAACATTTAGCTTTAGGTTTAAAATATTTGCTAAGAAAGCAGAGAGGCGATTTAACAGAGATTTTAAAATGTGTGCCATCGGTTACATGTTCTGTCAACAGAGTAAAAGGAAACTATACAGCGTAAGTTACAAAAACAGTTATTTCGTGTGTCGCAAACATGCCAACAAACCCTCCACTGCGGTGGTATTCATTTGACAGTAGAAAAGCAAAACAGAGATGAACTCAAGCACCAGCCCAGCGCCTTGACCTCTTGCAGAGAGAAGCACGAGGAATCCAGCAAGTGCAGTCGGCCCGGGGGTCTCCGTGAGGAAATGGTCCCCCGTGCTCCTGCAAGGAGACTTGGCTGCCCAGGCCCTCGGCCCCGAAAGGACAGGGGCAACAGCTCACGAGGGGACACAGAAGGTACTCCTCCCCCACCCCCCTGCACCCCAGGCTGCAGAGAGCACCCCAAAGATGCCCGGCTTCCCAACGGAATAAATGTTTGCATCATCTCCTAGTGAGTAACTTCACATGTTTGGGTTTTGTTTTTAAATTAGCTAGAGCTACCAGATTCTCTAAGAGCCTGGCCACCGCTTTGATAAAGATGTTATTTGGTTGTTCGAAGATAGTTGCACTTTATTTTTATATTAGTATTCCAACAGGCTGTATGAGAGGCAGTGATCACTAACACAGAACACGACAGGAGCTGACAGTCGGCGGGTGGCTCTTGGGACCCCGAGGTCTCTGGCATGCACGGCGGGGGCTCATACATTTGCTCCCCCAACAGCCTGGGCTGCGGGAGGCATGAGGGAAGAGACAGATGCTGCTATACCCTTAGAAGCTAGTTAATAAATATCATCAAAAAACAAAATGGAAAAGAAGCCCTCCGGAGCACAGACCACCTTAGGTCAACTGAATGTCATCTAGTTTATTCAACCAAAATATCGAGAAAGAAGGAAAATATGAAAACAGAAAGTAGTTCTTAACACTAGCAGTAAATAAATTTGTACAACCATTCAGTCTGTATAATAGGATGAAATAAATCTACATCTTTTCTTATTTGGGTGCTTTGAATTATACATACAAACAACAATTACAGGGACTTGTTCACAAAGCAGGAAGGCCTGAGTGAGGCTCTCGGACCCCCTCAATGGCAACGCGTGTGTGCGTGGCCACACCGCCTGCCCAGAACGGACAGAACTTTCTAGACAGGGGCCTACCGCTTTGAACAAATGATTTGCCTATGACTTTTTTCTTTTTTTTCTTGCCTTTTTTTTTCCTTTTAATCCATCCAACAACTGCGACCAGTGCAAGGAATCAACACTGGCGGTTTGTCCGTGTGAACAGCAGACCTAGTTTCTTCTTAATTTCCACACTTTATTTCCCCCATATTCCTTAAAATTCTTGGCGTCCTTCATGCCTTTCTTACAGCTATCCAGATGCGAGAACGTCTTCTTAAAATGTACAGTATTTTCTTACAATATAAGTTATATGTAATGTCTGGCGTGGTTTGTTTTCTTTCTTTTTTTTTCTTTTTTTTTTTTCACAGCACTAGAGACCCTGATAAATAGGGAATATGAGTCTGAATGGCTTATTCACAAATGGGATCCAGATTCGGTGATCAAGAACACAGCACAGTGAGCTCTCCTGCAAAAGTGGCAAACGTCGTTTTCTTTGTGCCTTCAGAAACATAGATCCGTCGGTTTTCGGCTTCATGATACTGCTCCTGCAAAAACGCACGAAGGAGGGGCTGGAGGGACTCTCGCCGGGAGGCCTGGAAGCATCGAGCAGGGGCTCTAACCCATGGCGGTGACCATACTGGAAGGGTGGTGAGGTCCGAAGGAGAGGCTGGACGGGGGGTGCATGGGCGTCGGCGTGGTCAGCATGTGGCTGGAGTGGCTGAAAGGGGAGATGTGGCTGAGAGAGGACATGTGTCTGGAGAGGGCGGCCGGGTTGAACGAGCTGCTCTTGGGGAAGTCCTCCAGCGTGTCGTGCACCTTTTTGCACTTTTTGGATTTGCTAGACATTTTTCGGTTCCTGGTCTGGATGCCTTCCTTCTTCATGGTCAGGGGTCTGTTAATCTAAACAAAGATCAATTTTTTTTTTTTTTACTTTTTGGCCGGCTCCGAAAGGGCACAGGCTTTCACCCCTGAACTCGGGTGCTCTGACTGCCCCACACCGGGGATCTGCTTTCAGGGGCCCCTTCCTCCCCCCACCCCTTCCTGTCTCCTTCCCGGGGACCCCGCATCCTGCAGGTTCTGTGGCCGAGTTCCGACTGTCGGCCTCTCTCGGTGGCAGCAGCCAATGCTGTCAAGAGATCTCGGGTGAGTTGTTCCAGAGGGTGTTAATTACATTCATCTACATCAATCACTTTGGGGAAAATGTGCCTCGGGAAACTTTGCGTTCGAAGGATCATATTCTAGAGACCCACCCATACGACGGCATTTCTCCGGGAACTAAGATATAATAACTGGTCTGATTCCACTGGAATCTCCTTTGAATATTTCATGAGAATGGAGGCAAGGAAGGAATCTTTACGAGGAAGGTACCATTGTGTCCCTTCATTGGAAATCTGTGCTAGGACCAAGAAAACACTGCCAATGCCAATGTGATCAGCTTCAGGAGCTGAAGTCCCTGGGCCTGGAGAGACTAGGGCTCCATCCCTCTCCAAAGTTATCATATCGTTCGGACACCTCTCTTCTGCCTGGCTTTCTCGCAGTAATGAGTGCTGTAAAAATCCTCCCATGGAACATGTACGTTCTGGGGCTGTGTTTTAACGCAGTGTGCCTCTGAAGAAGGTCCCTCGCCCCCGTCACAGCAACCGAGCAATGACCGAAAGTTGCGATTTCTGCCTAGTTCTGACTCTGCGCTCCTAACCAGTCAAACAGTCAAGTACTTGATAAGCACTCTGGGGCATGCAGACCTGAGCTGGTATGAAGGCACCACATCCTGAAAATTGGAGAGCAGGAGTGAGCTCCAGGAAAGAGACAAGCAAGGGCCTAACTCTGAAGGTCTTCAACTAGTCTTCTGCATCCGAGACAACATACAAACTGTCTCTCTTTTTGAGAAGTCTGTTTTGTTTTTAAAATGCATTTGCTAGGGGTGGGGACGGTGGGTAGAATCAAGAGAGGGGACTTTACAAAGTAACCATGATCACACCCCACAAGGAGTCAGGATGGGAGGCACCTCAATAGTGACAGCTGCCACATACAGCAAACCATGCATCTAGCCACACTTCAGGGAAATGTGGCAAACCAGCTCAGGGAGGGAATGTCAGGGTCCCAGTCGTTTCCGACTGCTTAGGGAAAAGCATCCTCTGCCACCTGGGGTCCTTGAGGGTAGAGGAAGGGAAGAGGCTCTCCTGGCTCCCGGATCCACCTGTCTGCTCCCCAAGCCAGAAAAGCATAGCTAAGGGAGACTGAAGCCAACGGCTAAGAGCAAAAGGGCCACCAACAACCCTTCTGGGAACAGCAGACACACAGCTTCCTGGTAGCTGGGAGAGGTCACCGCAAAGAGGGGTAAAGAACCACATGCTGGAGCTGAGACCCAATTCCCTCTTGTGCCAAGAAGGTAGAAGGGCTAAAAGGTCACTGCCAAAAGAACATCTCAGGGTTCCTTCTTCAAATGACAGTCAAGATAAAGAGGCAGCCTGCAAAGGTGATAGGAATCTACTGTCACATCAAATCTTTCCCCCAAGATAATGTCTAGACACAGAGCTCTTTACGTGGATATCTAGACATACACAGCCAGATATCTAAATATAATATCTAGTTACACAGATAGCAGCACAAACCCAGATAACTAGTCTCAACACCACCTAGCTACACTGATCCTGAGATAGGTAGTTATCAAAACACCTAGATAAGAAGAAAGGAACTAACTCATAGCAAACATACACAGGTATCCAGGTGGGCAGAGCAAACACGATGCGATGAGAATGTTAATCGATGATAATCTCCCATTGTTGCATACACCTTAACTGCCTCCTTTTGTGAAGACTCACTAAACCAGAGAAGACAGAAAAACCACTCCTGTTGGGGAGCAACGTCCTCTCCCAGCCACTGGAGCGAGTGAAGAATAGGGTGGGAGGGAGCAGTGAAGATCTGATGAGAAATCAATATCTCTCCAAACTTTTCTTAGATCAGACACAATCAAGACTGTATCTCATCATGGCTAAGTAGCCTGAGAAATTTATGGCTGGTTAACTTCCCACCGTTCCTGTGCTTCCAGGGGAAGAGGAAAGAAATATCCATATGCAGACAACTCATGACTTTGAATTAAACTCTGGGACATGCTGAGACGAGAAAGAGTTTACTTTCCACCGGTCCCTATCGGTCCTCACACTCCTGCCTGACCTCCCTGGAAGGCCTGGGCTGCTCTGAAGTCAGGCCCAGCTCTTCCGCTCTGACAGCCGTGTTCGCTTGGCACAAAATATTCGACGCTCTGAATCATAATGCCTTCAAGTACAACGGAAATAAAATAATTTCTGCCCTGTCTGCACCATGGGGCTATCCGAAGCTTGAATGCAATCAAGTAACTTGGAAGTTCTTGAATTTAAATTACAGCCAAAAACAACTGGGAGAGTCTGTGCCAATGGATAGCCCCAAAACTCTGATGCCCCAAATCTTCCAGATTCTAATCACATATCTGTTTCTCCACTGCGGGGAGCAAGCAAATTCCCCAAGGTGAAAACGGAACCTGGGGTTCCCTGGTGATAAACAGGTATATGCTACAGTCTGAGAATCGAGGACGGTGTCCAGGAAGAGCAGTTCTGTCAGGCTGGGCGTCACACAGGGGCCGTGGCAAAAGGGGATGACATGAAGGCAGGGACAGCAGCGTCACGGGGTCCCTGGGCCGTGGCAGCAACTTACTCCCAAAAGACAAAGACAAGGGTGCCGGGATCAACCTGAAAATGTTCTCCTGTGACTCAAAAAAATCTAACCAGAAAGGCTTCCTCCTGATTCCCGGGTATTCCTGGGTGAGCCGAGTTCCCTGCCAGAACAGCCCTGAGCAAGAAGCCTCTTCCCCATTCGGCCCCAGACTTTGCCAAAGGCAGGCTGGCAAAGAGACTTCAGCAGAATCCGAGCAAGAGGCGGGTGAGAGAGAGACAGAGAGACAGAGAGAGGGAGAAATGGCCATTTCCTTCTTGGGGATGAATTAAACTTCAGGCCTCATTAGGTCAAGACCTGTCGGCCAGAGTTATTTCAGGCAAACAAAAAAATACTCAATCTTTTTTATTTCGAAAATAAAGATATTACAAAACGCCCCCCACCCCCGCCCAGTGAAAAGATGAGAAACAACACAGCCACGCCCCCGAGACTGGCTGGCAATTCTCACTCTGCGACCATGATACCGCAGAGGACACAGAGTCTGTCTTCCCCGGTACAGACAGGCCCACTCAGCTGCCCCCCTCGGGTCTCGGCGGGTGCGGACAGAGACATCGGAGGACATCTGCCAGACACTTCCTTTCCCATCTTTCATCCAAAAAGTCCATTTAACATTCGCAGCGCAGGTCACACGGGGCTGCTCCCGGCAGCGAAGGACCTGTCCCGTCTCGCACGCCATGGGCCAGGCACACAATCCCACTCGATGCCCTCCACCTTTCCCCTCCCCTCTCTCGCCTGCTCTTTCCCTCTTTTGCAAAAAAAAAANCCCTTTTTAAAAAAAAAAAAAAAAAAAAAAAAAAAGCCAACAGCAGGGAAACATGGAACAAAGCCTTTCCCAAAGGGAAGACTGGAAAGCCCAGGCCAGGCCCCCGGAGGTGCTGGGGGCCCACATCACCGTGCTGTCCACACAGACCCGGGGTGCAGGGCCATCCCCGGCCCCACTGTCCCATCTCAGCACCGCCACGGCGGACAGAGGTGCCCTCGGATGCTGCTGCTCCAAGGCTTGCTCTCTGACCCAAGGGAGGGCGACCCTGTGGAGAAGGGGACCCCCAGGGAAGGGAGCGGGTGCGGCCCCAGGACACTTACATTGTGAAGCTTGTAGTAGAGCCCACACGCGTTACACACGGGGTCTCCGTTGGCATTTCTTCTCCAGAGTGTCGTGGTGGTGGTTTGACAGTTGGCGCAGGACGTGCCTGCCCTTCGTGCTGCCGNGGGGGGGGGGGGGGGGGGTAAAATCAAAACAGATGTGAAATGGGTTTTCAGAACCATGGAGACACACTTACAAAAAGAAAAAGAAAAAATCAGCATTGAAATCAAAACTAGCAAGTGGCCCACATGAAAGTAATGAAGGTCCCCAAAAGCTACGTCAAGAACAATGCAGCCGATCCCCTGGCACAGGAGCACGTCCCTCGGTCGCCAAGGGGCCAGAGTTCCGCCTGCCACTCTCTGGGGCGGAATCAGGAGGCCCAGAGGGCCTCTGCCTCAGCTGCAGCGCTGGCCAGATGATGCTTAACTCGTACGGGCAGCAGCTCTGAATCAGCCTGGTAGCAGGCTCCCCGTACCCCTGGGCACCAGACTCCCAGGAGACCTTCTGCAAGGGCAACTGCCCAGGACATCAACACTCGGTGAGGCCGCTGGCCATCATGACACTGTCACAGCAAAGGGAGAGCAAACCCGAACATCCAGAGCATTCAACACCTCCCAAATAAAGAAATGCTGGATTCGAAAGAGGTCAGGGGGCCCACACAGTAGGAGAGTGACCGAGCCTCTGTGTGTGTGTGTGTATGTATGTGTGTGTGTGTGTGTGTGTGTGTGTGAGAGAGAGAGAGAGAGAGAGAGAGAGAGAGAGAGAGAGATGCACCCACAGGACGGGCCACTTAGGAAGCACCAAGCAGGACATCCTTCGTGAGCTAGACCCCCAGCGAAACTGCAGTGGCCCCAAACTTGCACGGCCCGGCCCTTCCAGGCTCGGTCAGTCTTGGTGACCATCACCCTCCTTCTCCTTAGGTGACTTTCAGTTCAGGAGCCCAGCTGAAAAGCACGGAGAATTCTGCTAATCACCAGGAGCCCACCCCCTCCCCCATCCTGCTCTCATCTCGTTCCACCTTCGTGAAATTAGGTATTTCCTATTTGCCGTTCGCAGAGCCCAAGAGTGCCAGGTCAGATGTGAGGCTCAGCTTGAATTTTAATTATTTGATTGTGTCACTGACTTCATTTCCTTTAATAGGGACATCTTTCTTTCACTTTTCGACGCACTTAAACTTATGAGGGTACTGCTCTCAACGAACACGCTTTTCAGGGGGCAAAAAAATAAAAAAATAAACGCAAGCACTTTCCGAAGAAAATGAAGTTGGGTCGCTTTTAACGTATACCTGTGTCAATGCCTTCCCCTCTCCCCCCAACATACAAAGACAATTGTAACTGCTGAAGAAGTATTTCCTAGCTCCGGGCTCAAATATGTTGTCAAAGGCCAGAGGAGGAGTGAGAAGTCAGCTATGTGCGATCTAGAAAATTCTGGCATGTTTATAAAAGCCTGAGATCATACCGGAGGGATCATTGTATGTTTTTCCGTCAATATTTCATCAAGCCAGAAGTTAGGCCATCCACCCGAAGCTACCAAACATGGGCAACCTCGTGAAGCTTCTGAATCATGCAGCCTGATTTCCTGTCCTTCAAACCACGAAACTGTACCACACATAGGCTCCTCTTTCCTACAAACTTAAAGAGCTCAGCTATGGCTTTTATTTATTCAGATTTTTCGGGGCGGGGGGAGTCTTTATTCTCTGCGTTCTGAAAAAACTGGACAGTAAAAACAGCTCTTCTCTGTCATCATTGACAAAGTCCGACTTTCTGGCTGTCTGTTTGGGAAATAGTTCCCCGGAGCCCAGGGGTGCCCCCTCTGACCCCCGCACGCCCGTGCCCACCTGCTTTCCTGACCCGTGCTGATCTGAGTCCAGACTTTCACTTGTATACACTTGGGAAGAGAACGATACTGAAAATCAGTGCTTGAACATTCTGACAACGATGTTATCGTGTCATTTTTATTATCTTCCTGCGCTTTTTTCTTAAAAACAGATACTGAGATGGAGTCGATTAATATCTGGGCGGCCTGCAGATTTCCCAGCTCAGCAACTTTAAACGCGTGCTGCGAGCACATAATGCCAGCCGGGAAAAGTCAAGCTCCAAGCCAGGAGGTCCCCGGTGCAGCCCTTCTCAGTATATTGACAGTAACGTAAATACAAGCGGCCTCAGAATAGGTCTCCGGTCCACAGACTTGATGCGAATTTATACAGAACCTCTAAAAGCCACACTGTTTGGTTCACTAGCAGGAGACAAAGTACATTAATAAAGCGGGCTCGATTCGGCTGGCCGTTAGAGGCACGAAAACCCTGGCAAGACTCGGAAAAAGTATTCTACAGATCTCCTCTCCAGTCGTTTCTTCTGTTTCCTGCATGAGTTTATTGAGGGTTAGACAAGCATCTTCCAGAAGAGCTAGCTGCATTATGGGCTGGGTGGTCTGCAGCCAATGGGCACATGTGCACAGACAGGCAAAATAGCAAAGCCGGGAGGCGGGGCTGCTGTGAAGGAACAGGAGATACGGGGAAGAAGGAAAAGAAAGAAAGAAAGTCCCAGGTACTCAGAAGGCAAACATATCTAAGGGTTAAAAGTAATAATAATAATAACAATAACAACAACAACAATAATAATAAATGATCCTGAATGTGCTCTGAGTTGGTCTCTGGAGCCTATGAATTCTATGGAACTACAAATACAAAACCACCCAGAACGGATGAGTAAGAAAGAAAAGACAGCTGAAAATGGAACAGCCAATGAACTCCAGAATTAAAAGCAATTATTACTCAGAGTTCTCGAGATTTCTTATGAAAGGTGAATGAAGACAAACTTATATAAAATGCAAGTAGAGACCTCCTGTGCAGTGTGCCCAGACAGAAGAAACCCCAAGAAAATGTCAAAGACGCTCTTGCTCATCAACCAGCCCATCGTCTGAGACTTTATACCCTTTTTTTTTTCTTTTTTTTTTCTACCTTAAAAAAAAGTCCAGTTATAAGGATGGTACCAAGACATATTTTAACAAGAAAGTTTTTGTTGTTAATTCTGTTTCTTTTTCTCTTTCTTTTTATCTTTCTTTCTTTCTTTCTTTCTTTCTTTCTTTCTTTCTTTCTTTCTTTCTTTCTTTTTTTACTAAGGCCAGCTTTGAGTGATTCAGAACATTCTTTTGTGGTGCGATCATATTCATTCTGTGCTAACACCTCCAGCCATTTTTTTTTCAAACACTTGTTCTGATACGTTCAAACATCTTGATGTTTAGGTTGGGGAAGCTGAGTTGTTGTTTATGAGTTATCTCCAGTGCTCAGATATCCGGCAGCTTTTTCCTAGGAAGTTAGCTTTGCACATGAGAGAAAGGAAAAAAAAAAAACCAAGTGCGTGGGGACAAGTCGGGGGAGGTTGACAACGCTGGAGAAGGGGGCAAAGATCAGAAGGAATAAAGCCGGGAGACCAAGGGTTGCCAAAAATTAAAAGTCATGTGGGCACTTCCATCCCTAGAAAGTTTTTCCTTCTTCTGAAAAGGATGTGAAAGGTGTTGCGTTGCACTCAAATCTGATGGAGATGACAAATAATTCTTTAAAAAGAATACAGAGGATTTGTTTCCGTCCTCCCCTCCCCCCCCACACACAGAATTTGATGGATGCTGCTTTATCCACTAATCTGCATGGGGAAATTCCCCTCCTCCCCTCTCTACTTGGTGAATGTCATCACCACAAAAAGCATTTTGATCTCTTGACTGTGGTTAGGCTTATCATTTGCCAAGCCTGCTTTTATTTGTCTGTTACACACACTTGCTATTCAATCCGAGCCTGAGGTTCCAAAGCCAAGTTCACAAATGAACTTCTCCTTCTAGTCTTCCTTATAAATTGCTCAAGTATTCCTAGGGGTCAAGACGTTTGAGAAAGAAAGAAGGAGGGGATTAAAAACCATCGCCCTCCCTGTAGTGGTTCAAAGGGGAAATAAGAGCAAACGTTACATGAGACCAAGAGGCAAGACAGGAATCACACAGTTCTTCCCAAAGGCGTGAGCTGTCAAAAATCCTCAATCCTTAAGACCAGGAAAGAAGAAAAGCTCAGCTAGACTCAGTGGCTGCTGCTAGTGAACTTCAGCTAATTGGCCCCATCAATCTTAAAGCATGGGCACACGGGACCCCTCCGTGACACTGAACCTTGCTCACTTCCTCGGGGGCCTGCCTTGGAGGGACGTGTTCTAGACGGTTCCTGGTACATGCATCTGCAGACAACAACAGGTCTCTGTCCGTGGCACAGCGATTATCAGTGAATCTGAACTCACTTGCTCTGGTCCACTCCCATTCTCTTTGCAACCACATTAGGGGTTCGATAACCAAAAAGCCAGCACCTTAAAAATTTGGTGAGTGACTTAGGAAATGTGAAAGGGGAAGAAGAGAGAGGGTGAGATTTTCTGTAGATCTAATTTGAGAAAAGAAAAGAGGGGAGGAGGGGAAGGATCCCAAGCAAGCTGACATGATTTTGAGCTGTCCTGCCAATTTCCTGCAGAAAGCTCTCCTTCCTGAAGGGAGGAAATTAAAAACACACAATGGTTCGTGCTGGATCAGTGTTTCTGGAGAACTCACCAGCCTTCGCTTGGGCTTGATAAGGGGTCGGTTCTGTCCGTTCATTTTGTGGTAGAGCCCGCAGGCGTTGCACAAGTAATGCCCGGTGCCGTCCCGCCTCCACAGGGGGGTTGAGGTGGCCCCACAGTTCACGCACTCCCTGCCTTCTGGAAACAAGAGCACACAGAAGTCACTCATGGAAGGAACACCAACAGCACTCAGAAGGAAGGAACGAGAGCAAAACTGGGACCTCCCCCCACTTTTGGAGAACTTCCCCAGCCCCCACCCCCACTCCCCTTAAGGTGGCCCCCAAGTGGGGAGGAGTCACCCTCTGGCCCTGTCATGGCTTAACCATTGCCACACACACACATCCAGCTCCCGCCCCCAGAAGTGGCGCATGAATAAACAGCAGCAGAACCTTGCTCGGGCTGGCCTGACCTGATGGGGAAGATCAGGTACAGCCAAGGCAGAAGGCAAATCGCAACTTGAAATAGTTCCCTGAGAAAATGCTAAGTCCTGGACGGTGGCAAAGCGAAACATTTCACTCTGGCGGCCTCAGGAGAACAAGGGCATCCCCATTACCACCCAGGGGTCTGTCTATAGAGACCGATTAAATCCTGCCCATCAGGATGGGGAGAGAGGAAAGATGAGTCAATGGCTCGATAGATCAACAGATAATAAATCAATGAATAGATTTGAACAGACTGATCAATGGGATGATTGATTCTGAGGACCCAAAGTTTTAGATTCGACTTCCAATAAAACCGGAAATGTCCCCGGCTGGAAAATAACAGAGGAAAACCCCATAGAGTCCCATTCATTCCCCCACCACGTTTTTTCTCCCTAGAAAAGGCCAAGGTTTTCTGTGATTTGCCAGCCACTGTGACAGACACTGAAGGCGAAGTAGGACCCCAGGTGGACCAGGCCAGGACGTGCTGGCGGGAGGAAAGAGTGGGAAGGAGCTGCAGGGGGAGCAGAGCAGGCCAATTAAAGAAGGGGGGGCGGCCTGTCCGTCCCTCGGCTCATTAACCAAGGCCTTCCTGCAGTTGCTTTTTCCAAAAAAACAAACAAACAAAATAAACAAAAAACCGGCCTGGCCGGTTCACTCCGGGGGCAGGAGAGTGACCCAGACCCATCTCCGGAGGGAAAAGCTCCGGGAGAGAATCCCTCAAAATACCACTGTAGGACCACGGGGGATTGGGGCTCACTGATTTCTTCCCTTCTTCTGTGGCAGAAGGGCAGGGAGGACAGTTTCTGGGAAAACCTGCCCAGCTCTTGGGGGGACTTATCCAGCTGGTGGGCCTGTGCCCGCATCTCCGCCAATCAAGCCAGGCTGGGAAGTGCTCCCTCCACCCCCCACCCCTGCTCCCCACCCGCCACCGCTGCCCACCCTGCAGGAGCCAGGAGCTCTGGGGAGCTGGTCTCCCGATAGAGGCGGGGTCGAGAGGAGGGGTCGGGAGAGGATTTCGCTTTCTCTGGGGGTGCTAGTGGGGAGGTTTGGGATGATGGGAGGGGCAAAGATGAGCCCCTAAGGGTTCTTTCGTTTTATGAGATTCACCAGCTAAGGCCAAACCCCCGGAAGACAGCGGAGGACGAGAACCTGGCAGGCTGTCTGGGAATCTGGACGACTCCCTGCAGCGGGGGCTCCAGGCTGGCTTTGGGACCTGTGCGACCTTTGGAGACCCATAGGCCAAGTAGGAAGGATGTGGGGGGTCACACCCGGAAGCCTAAAAAAATGTTTTTTTTCTCCTCCAGGGACAGGTTCTGGGGAAGGAAAAAGACTGTCAGAAATGGAGGGCTTTGCCTGACGTTGGAGTTCATAATGGTGCTGATTAGCTTTTGTCCACTTTCCTTTTCAAAAAAAGAAGATAAAAAAGACTATAAGGAGTTAAGAGAAATTATATACATAACTTTTTCCCCACCAAATTCCAGAAAGCTGTTCAACCCAGGGTGTACAGAGAGCCCCCCACGAGCCCCTGCCGTTCTCCCCACACTCAGGTGCCCTGAGCCAGGGGCATGGGTCTGGGTGTCCATGGTGTCCACCTGTCCTCCGAGAGGCCTGGGACCAAGTTACAGGGACCCTGAGTCAGCAGCCCGCGGCCTCGGTGGCAGGACAGGGGGAGGCGCGGAGGAAGGAGGAAAGGAGCGGTGGGGAGGAGGTGCCCCGGCAGCAGCACAGCCGGGGGCAGGCAGACCACCCCCCGCCCCCACAGTCCCCGTGCCTCACGCAGCACCTGTGAGCCCGCTCGCTCGGGGACAGTGACACGGCTGCACTGCAGGCCCGCTCCCCACGCGGCCGAGACAGAGCCTCTCGGGCCCTCGTCATCTGTCCCTTTCCTGCGGGGGCCGGGGTTCGCGGGCCCCCTCCTCCCTCCCCTGCCCTGCCCTCCCGCAGCCCAGCCTGGGTGCAGCCCTGCTCCTAGGCACCGGGGGCTGGGGGATCTCCCGGGCCTGACGCGATGAGTCTGATTTCCTTTCCTTTGTCAGCCGCGGGGAGGATGACAGCTTCCTTTTCAGAGGGACCTGCAGAACCAGCAACGGTCGCCTCTGCAGCCCGGCTCGCGCACCGGGGCAATTTTCTGTCCTGATTCACTCCGCGAGTCTGCAATGGCCTTGTCTGGCTTTTTCTCATTTTTTTCCCTTGTCTCATTGTTGCCTCCAGTCTGTGACTTCGGCAAACAACCAGTTTTCCTAACGGAGGCCCCGACTGCCTCCTGTTTCCTCTCCCTCTCCCCGCTGGCTGCCTGGTGTGAGCTGCGCAGACACACAGCGTGCTCGGAGGTGACAAGAACCACAGGCTGCGAGGCCTCCTCACGCTCGACAGCCATTTCCCCCCCTGGCCTCCCGGTGAAACCCCGAGCCCAGCCCGGGCGGCCTCGAAGGAGCGGGAGCTGGGCCCCGGGCTGCAGGGGGGCCGGGGGGGGGGGCCAAG
>LNAC01000414.1:1129879-1148619 GCA_002007465.1 Ailurus styani | reverse complement strand
GGGCGGTAGGGGACTGCATGGTGGTGTGGGGGCCTGGGGGGTGTGGAACCACAGACATCGCAAATGAAAGTTTCACAAAGCAGTGACTGGAAATTAAAAAAAAAATCAGTCCTATTCCACCCAGGCACCCTAAATAAATAGCCCCGTTTGCAAATTCCTATCAATTATTACGTGATGGGAAAAAATCCTATCTGAAAATAAAGCACGTGGACGTGGAGAATTTTAATTAAATCTTACTGTGGATATAATAACATGGAAGTGATTTTTCATTCGGCGCTTGCCTGCTCACCAGTGTTTTATGGCGTTTTCTTGCCTCTGACTTTATTTTAAAATATTAGACGAGGTGGAGAATTATAAACGACTCTTTCCTTATCTGTACTGCTCACATATCCAGGATCAGAGGAGCTGATTAAGAAAGAAGTCAGAGGCAACGTTGGATTCATAATGATTTGGAATAATGAATCCTTATCTCTGCTTTCCAGATTATCTGCCTTTCAGCTCCCAATGTTTTGTTACATGGGATAATTTATTGCATCTAATACATCACAATGAATCTGATGGTAGAAAGTGATGGCCAGCGTTGTGAAAAGGGGGCCCTTATTTTTTATCCTGGGGCAATGAAACTGCTTTTTGCAGTTTTTAATTGGGAAAATATAAGGTAGATCTGATAAAAAAAAAAAAAAGAGCTGGGTATAATCTTGCCTGCTCGTGCCTTACCACGCGGCTCTTTAATTAGTGTGTCAATTTCAGGCTGAAATTAACAAGATCGACCTGAAACCAGCGCTTAGTTTCTCCCCAGTCCCGCGATCCTAATTTTTAACATGATTTATTTTTATGAAAAAGGAGATAATTAATCATAAACACTGACTAAAGCACAGAGCCAAGTAAAGATAAAATGCCATTTGCATCTTTATATAGAGAGATACCAATAATGTTAATTTTTTTGAGATTTCCTCTCTCCTCACCATCTCCTGCCCCACACAGCTCCCACCCTGACCACTGCCCACTCCAGCACCAGTCCAAGTAAACAAGAAAAAAAAATCAATTGCAGGTTTCTCTTATTCCTTGCTCTTTTTTTTAAAGTACATATATATTTATTTATATATTTGGCTCTTCTGGCTTTGTCTGTCAACACATGCAGAATGTGCATACGGTTTTGTTGGGGGTTTTTTCCCCCAGAGCAGAGTGCTGGGTGGATCTGCCTGCCCACCCTGCACCTACCCTCATCATCTTCCCTCCATTTTAGAGTTGGAAAGAAGAGGACACACATCTCATTTAATGGTTAATTAGTTACGATAATTGGCATTTTTGTTTCTTTTGTGTTTTGCCCTAACGCCAAAGGAACAAAAGCCATCTAAACGCAACAGGCTTTACTCTCTGCCTCTTTCAGGATGGATTTCAGAATCCCAGGCTATACCCGGGGTCCCCTCCCAACAACTGACAACACTAGCAACCTCCCGGCTTCAGGAAGTAGAAGGGGCAGGAGGCACTGGTAATTTGCTCTTTAAACTTGTGCCTGTTGATTACTTTCTGGTTGCTTGGATTAAACAATCGTTGCAAATATGCAAACCAGTGAGGGGAGATTCATACATATTCGCTCTCCAATTGTTCCTCCTGACGTCAGATCATAATTTCTTGGTAATTGGATGGCTTGTACAAGAATAACGTTCATCTATAAAATTCTCTCCGTTTCTCTAGGTTGCAGTAGATTTTATACTGGGAGGTGGGGGTGGGACAAGTTTTGATTTTTTTTTTTTTAAGAATTCTTTTCAGTTCACCATAGTCCTATTGTCTCCCTTCCTCCCCACACGTGGGGACACTTACTTTTGAAGTGTGATGAGGTGGTTTGTTTCCCGGGAATGTCATTTCCCATACAGTTCTAGAGTGGGTTGAAGAATGTCGAGCTCGGGTGGGGGGGGATCCAGATGACGGAAGTGGGGGTGCACTTGGGGCAGAAGCAAGGGTGAGGTTCTGTAGAGCCAAATCTACTATTCCTCTGCTTAGACCTACAAGAGTCCTGATCAGTCACCCCTTCCCACCATTCAGCTTTCGTCTCCTGGGATCACCCTAGGTTCCCAGCTATCTGGAGTTCAAGTGACAATTCCTGATCTGGTCCCACACTCTTAAGCAAAGTAGACATCCGGATCATTACAGATTTTAAAAACTTGGATCTTGATGATGAAGTCACTGCAGGTTTTAGGTGGTAGTAGAGAGGGAGAGACCTGATTTTCTGGGAATACTCTCTTTTTATCTTTCTGTTCACTTTGGCCTCACTACCGTGGATTTTAGATGTCTAGTTCCAATTTTGTATTACATACCACATGACTTCCCTCTCCTGCCTCTCTCTTCCTTTTCCTCTCCTTCTCTTCTTCACCTCTGCCCCTTCTCCCTTTCCCTTTCTTCCTCTCTTCCCTCTCTTTAGGACACATCACTCCAAGAATTTCAAGTATCAATTATAAGTAATATTAATTTCTCAGCCCCAACCAGTGAAGTGCGGATGATCTGATAGGAGTATAAAAACGGTGCTTCCCTAGATGAAACAGACCAATGGAGCCTACTGGGCCATTTCCCATGCCCAGATGAACATTCAATTTTCCGGCATTATCTCCACACTTAAACTCGCGTGCTCCATTTCTGTGCCAAGATAAATTTGCATAATATTTGCAGCTGTAATTAGCTGATGAGCATCTCCCAGCCTCCCCCTTTTGTCTCTCTCTGCATTTGGTCTTCCACTGATGCCACATTTGATCTTTAATATTACAGGATTCCCGATAGAGGATTGCATATCTTATCTTCTCGGCTCCAAAATCTTTTAAGAAGGAGGGAGAAAGGGAGAGAGGGGGTTTGGGGAAAAGCATGAGTGAAGGGAATGAAGCTTCTTTAATCAGAGTTTGAACAGGTTATGACGGAAGAAGGTAGAGGGAATGACAGAACGTATAAGAGAAATGGAGAATTGCGGTGACTGGGGGGGTGCAGAGAGGTGGGACCAGCCTCTTGGCAGGGGGAGAGTCTGGAGTCAGAGAATTGGGGATTGGGGTTGCAGGGGGCTGGGCTGGAGATCTGGAACATGGCTCGGGCTGGGGGAGAGTGCCCAGTGGTCAGCCTCAACTTGGTGGCCCTTCCTCCCTTCTGGGGACAAAAAAACAGGTCCCTGCCAGCGCTCCAAGGAAGGCGCTCAGTCAGGCAGCTCCCCTGAAGCAGAAACTGGAACTTTTGAAACCAGGCGACTCTCTTATCTGCTCATCTGGTCCTCTCCCCTTAATAGAGAGCACAGGGCTCCTGAATCTCTAATAAGCTACACAGTTGCATTCTGCTCATTGCTGTTATGAGAAATAAAAGCCCGCCCCCCAAGAAAAGAAGGAAAAGAAAGTGGAGAAAGAGAGAGAGGGAAAGGAAAAGCAGGGAGATGCAGGGGCCTAGAAAAAGAGGAGACAGGGGAGTGGGTCCTAGCGAACAGGGTCACCCTCAGAAGTGGAGCAAAACCATCCCAGTGGCTCCCTGGCCTCCTCCTGGTGGTTACTGCTGTGCTGTGCTACTTTCTTCTCCAGTGAAGTTTTCTGACCTGGGGGGCGGCTGGGTGGGAGGGAAGGCGGATTAGAGGAGCCACTGGTTGAATGAGTATTTGTGGGAACCCTGAGGGGTAGAGAGAGAAGGGAAAGGAAAGAGGGAGAAGGAGGAAAAAAAGAAGACGAGAAAGAGTCGATTTTCATGCCAATCATTGGAACAAATAGCTGACATTCAGCGTTTACACCCGCACTGGCGGCGCCCTGGCGCTCCGAGGACCCGGAACCGGGCTAAAATGTCCCGAAAGCCTTTGGAGAAAACGAGTTTCCAGCTATCAGGTTCTCCCCACCCCCGCCTCCGTCCGCGGGGCTTCGGTTTCAGGCTGGACTTGTCCAAGGTCTGCGTTACCGCCGCGAGCTCCCAAATGAGTGTCGAGGAGGCAAATATCAAATAGCACCGGGGTCAAGGCGGTTTAGTTAACCGTGCCGGGCGCTCGGGGCTCGAAACTTGGGTGGGACTCGCAGGGCAGGGGCGGGGCGGGGGGCTGGAGGCCTGGGTGGGTGCAGAGGGGCCCAGGACACAGCTGGGCTGAGCGCACCGCCGCCCACCTCCTCGCCCTCGCAGGGCAAAGAAAGGCTCTCAGTTCGAGAAAAGTTCCTTGCAACTCTCTCCCCCTTTCCTTTTCTTTTTTTATGAGGCCAATTTTCTCAAGTCAAGTTGGGCTCGGCCCCGGGCCTGTCCGTGTGTGCCCTCGGTCACTGTTGCTAGCTCAAGGTTTCCCCACCTGCTGATTGAGGGGGGTGGTCAGGATGATGGCCACGGTCGCTTCCTGCTGGGGAGAAAGAGCAGGCAACGGGCCCAGGGCGGTTAATGGCGAGTGGAGGGGCCTCGGGGAGCGGCCCTGCGGGGGACCCCGGTGCCGCCCCCAGCCTGGAGCACAGGCGCGGGCCGGACCCACGGAGCCCCCATCCCCAGCCCGAGCTCTGGGGGCTCCCGCAGGGCCCGGCGCTCGGTGGCCGGCAGGGCGGTAACTCTGCCGGGGTCACGGTCCAGCCTCCGCTCCTGCAGCCCAGCCACGGTCCCGCGGCCCTGTCTCTCCTCCCGGCTTGTGGCTCTTCAGTGTTTCCGAAGGAGCACATCTTTGCGGGACGGGGAGCGGCTTGAGGTTGCTCTCAACGTCCCCGACCGCAGCCCCAGAGCGGGAGCCCCAGCAGAAGCGGGGTCCGGGCGGAGAGGGGGGCCGCGCGCCCCGTTAGGGATCGATATGCAGAGGCCGCTGTGGGCCACTGACGCTCTTTTCCCTTTNAATCGGTGGAGGCTGAAGGCAGGCGGTCAGAGGTTGTTGCGAAGGCTGCTGCTCGGGCCCCTGCGCCGGGCCCCCCGCCCCGGGCCCGCACCGTCCTGCCCGCCCCCCCAGCACTCAGCCCCCGGACCCCACTCCTCGCGCGGCGGGGGGTGCGTCCCAGGCCCCGGGCCTCTCTCTGGTCGGGAGCCCCTGAGACTGCGGAGTGGGGGGTCCGGAGCCAGGCCGGCCGGGCAGCGGGGTGAGGGACAAGGGCGGGGAGAGGACACTAGGCTGGGGAGGGGGGCTGTCTTCTTCAATAACCCTCTTTGGGGGAGTCTTCCCCTTCCCCCGGTGTAATTCTCAATGATAGTCATGAAGACTAATCATGATGCTACTTCTCCCCTTCTTTCTCAAATTAAAAAAAAAAAAAAGAGGAGAGAAAAAAAAAAACAACAACCACGCACCCGACTCCGGGTTCCGGAGAAATTCTCAAATAGAGCAGTGTAATTTCTCAGTTGATTTTGATTGACATACTGTCCCTGGGATCATGTGTTAATCCCTTCTTCACTCAAGCCTTTTCATAACTCATTTCTCTCTTGCTAGATGGGGGCTCTGATGGTTACCGAGGCAACGACCGGAGCACTAAGCTATTTCCCTCGCTGCAAGGAGACCATTATTCCTCATGCATAGGCCATTTGCAGCAGAGGTCGTCACAAAGTCATTCACGACACAGCACACGTTTATTAAACTTTTATTCTCTCTTTTCCCCCAACACGGAAACTAGTTTGCACTTGCAGCGGGGGTGGCATTGTCCCGTCGCTGTTGGCAGCGCCGCCCGGGGAGCGCGGGCCCCACATGCGCGGCCGTGTCCGCGGCGCCCGCCCGCGTGGGGCCAAAGGGCTCCTGCGTCCCCGTCAGTCCCCGGGGCTTCTCAGACGCCGCCGCCGGGACCTGGAGCCTAAGAGGCAGGAGCAACATCTTAAATGCAGGCGGGACGGGCTTCCCGGGGGCGCCACCTCCGCCGCGCAGCCCGGGGGACCGAGGCTCCTTCCCGTGGGCCTTGAGGAACAGTCACCTTGTGTCCCCCCGCCCGGGGCAACACCCCCGCCTCCTGTCCAGCCGGGGCGCTGCCTCTCCCTTGGGTGCCGTGGACAAGGGCCTGCTGGCAGAGCTCGTTCCTGGAGGGGGCGGGGGCCCATCGGCGCCCTGCGGAAAGCACGGACTTGGCCCGCAGTCTTCGCCCGCTGGGGCCTGGGGACGACCGGGTTGGGGGGCTGAGCCCACGACTGGGACTATCCCGCAGTCTGGTCCAGGTTCCTGCAAGCAGGGCAGACCTTCTGTTGCCAACCTGGAAGGCAGGCCACCCACACCCAAGGGCAGTTTAGGAGGGCCATCGCCGGCCACTGCCTTGAGTTCCTTCACCTTCTCCCAATTCCCCCCTCTTTCCTTTCCTTCCTTTCTTTTTCTCCGCTTTCAGTTTCCTAGCCTCTGCCTTTTTTTTTTTCCCTTGTAATGGGAGTCACACTGGGGCCCCACTGGGGCCCTAGGGCATGAGTCTTGGGTTCCAGAGGCCTCTGTGACCTCAACCCGTAAGATGGGGCTCCCACCAGCCTCCTGCGCAGTGACTGCCTTTGTGGGCTCCTACATCCAAGAGTACCTGCCTCCCACCATCCGGCTGCGGTGAGCCCGCCCCGGTCCACAGCCGGAGTGCAGGACCCAAAGGAGGGCTTTCCTGGCCACTCCCATCCCCCCCACCCCCGTGGGCAGGATGGCGCCACCGTAGAGCTGGCTGGCTGCTCTGCACACCCCAGTGCCCGCCCCCCCAGCTGGGCAGGGACAGACGTGTGTGGGTGCAAAGGTCAGGGGCGGGGCTCCTAGGTCAGCAGGTGCCAGGTGCTCCAAGGGGCTCCAAGGGCCAACCTCTTTCCCCAAGCCAGGGTTGCCCCGTCTGTCTCCTCCAGCAGGCGGCGAAGAAGGCCAGAGGGGACGCCATTCGAAGGGGGCCCCCACGCCTGCCCTGTTTCTAGAGCGTGGTGATGGTCTGCTCCAGCACAGAGGTGGCGTTGCCTGCCCCTGGCTAAAGGCCAACGAGCACCCACCGATGGGGGGGCTCCTCACAGCCGCTCAGCTGCACCCGCACCCAAGGGGCTGTGGGGCCCCTCGCGCAAGGGAGATCCTGGAGAGAAAGAGAGGAGGGCACTTTCTTTGCAAAACAGCAGGCATGTCCTGCTGTCTGTCCTCCGCACACCCACACGTCTCCCATGGAACGTAATCTGGAGACCCGAGTCTTGTTGCGGCCGAGGGCAAGGCCGTCCCAAAGGGCTGTCAGGACGCTGGCCCTAGAGCAGCCTGACCCAGGCAGGGCGGGGGGTGTAGAGGGGACTGGGGCATGGGGGGGTGGCCCCAGTAGGGATCCTAAGTGTGGACGTGCGTCCGTGTCCAGCTGCAGGGAGAGGGCCGAGGGCAGCACGCAGCATAAAGGCATCACTGCCAGGGCCAGAGGTCACCGCAAGGGCACCTTCCAACTGGACCGGGAGCTGGGTGGGACGGGCGGGCTCAGGTGCGGCCCGGGTGAGTGGGTAGCTGGGCGTTTGAGGAGCGGTGGGCCACAGAGCTGGGGGCAGTGTGGAGCAGGTGGGGACCGACGCAGGAGCCTTCGCAGACGGCCCGCTTTGCAGCTGACAAGCCCTGCCCTCCAAGGGTTTTCAGTCAGCACCTGTCACACCCCTCACCCCCCAGCTGAGCTGTCTTGGGGGAAAGTGCTGGAAAGCCCGTTCTGGGACACAGTCCCCCTGATGACTAAGGGTTAGGCGCTGGTGCCCCAAACCGAACAATAGTACCCTGTAATAATCGTAACTGCATCCATCCTAATGTCCGTGCGCTACAAGGTAATGCTTGCTAAATACCTAGAACAGCCCCTAGGATAGGTCTGCCCCTTGTAGACAGGCTCACAGACGTGCGAGCGCTTCTTCCCCCTCACTCATCCCTCCGTCCTGCCTTCCACCCTGCTTCTCCTAATGAACACCTGCGAAGCTCGGAGACTACAAAGCGAGCAACTTCCTCCGGGAGAAGCTTGGACAGGCAGTGTGGCAAGAAGACAAGCCAATAGACCGTTAGACAGGCAGCGCACACTCCGACGTGCGTGACATGTCAGTGTGTGAGCCCACAGGACCGAAGGCCCGTGTCCCGGTGCTTGCCAAGTTGGCAACGCTTGCCCTGGGTCTCAGGGGATGCTTAGGAGCTCGTGCGGCAGGGCACGCGGCAAAGGGAATTCCAGAAAGGAACAGGCAAGTTCGGTGGCACAGGGTTGAGGACGGGGCACAGGGACGTCAAACTGAGAAATGTGGCCTGCCCCCCCGGGGAGGAGAGAAGTGACGGGAGCAGGTACACGGGACCTTGAGGGGCCTTGAAGGTCAAGCCCCGTGGCTTCTTGCTGTGGGTGCTGGGAAACTGGGGGGCGGGGGTCTTTAAGCTGAGGACAGTGTGATCATCAGGGGGGAAGTTGCTCTGCTGAGTCGCTGCCTCCCTCCTCTCAGACACACACCAGCATGAAAGTGCTGGTCTCCATATTTCCGCCCGCACGAACCAAGTGGGTTTTTGTTTCTCCAAAGGCTTGGGCCACGAGCTCCCGTTTGTCTCTGTGTGGTTTGCCTCTGTGTAAGTGTTCTCAGGGCTGCGGGCCCCGAGGCGCTCGGACAGTCTCCCCACTGCCACAGGGATGAAGCCAAGGCTGGGAGGGGAGCGATGACCCCACAGAGAAAGCCCCCATGGGCCGGGGCAGAGGGAGAGGGTGTGCCGGCTCAGAATCCGCGGCAGGTATCTACAAGGCCTCACACTAATTGATGGGCTCTCTATATATCATCCTAGATAAAGGACCCCTCGTGCGGTAAATGCTGATGTTTAGAACATCCTGATAGGGCTTTGTTAACAAGAAGATAACAGAAGAGCAAGATATGTTTGTTTAGCTGCCTACAGATAAACCCAATAGGTCTTTGTGAACTTTTCATGACTGATGGGCACCACTAACCATGATAAATAATCCCGGAACAGGCAACTTTATTTAAAGTGTCGGGCGTGGGGTCCAAGTTTTTAGCTCTTGGAGTGAAGAGGAAGCATTTGCCCCGTGTGAGGACATATACGTCATCATGTGTCAGTACTGGGCTTTCTCTAAATAACGTTCAACCATCCGCGAGAACTGGCCACCGATGTGCCCCTTGACAGGTGTTTGGGGGGACTGGGTTTCGGTCCTGTGAGACCCCAACAAGTCTGAGGAACAGGATTTCTCAGACGGGTCTTCCACAGAGGGGCAGAACCCTGAGAGATCCATGCAGATGTTTTTCTAGGAGCTACGGACAGGTGAAAATCTACTTTTCAACACTCAGCAGGAACCCGGGGGCCGGAGTTGCTCCTCCCTGCGATTCAGTGGAAGTTGCAAAATCTTACCCCAAGCTGACAGTAGCCTGAGAATTTGTTTTCAGAAGCCAAGGGGGTAAATTTTGTCACTGTCTTTAAATAAGCCTTGCCTGCTGAGGCTCATCACTGATTTAACTAGGTGGGGCCACAAGTCACGATTCGCCCAGAATTCACCCAAAGCCAAAGCCTGCAAGTACATGGAAAGCAGTTATTCTGTAAATCTTATTACAAAGGGACCCACACTCTTGTGCTGTGGTAGAAAAATTATCATGACGCTGGTATCTTTAATGCAATCTTTTAAAAGAGGGCAATCATTTTTACTAAAAACATCATTTGAATTTTATCTTTGCTAAAATGCCAGGGAGGAGGGGCAGGCTTTGACCTGAGCATATAATCTTCCCCAACCTGTGGACTAATCCATTTGGATGGCAGAAGTGATACTGGGTCTCCGAAGTTAAGCAGATTTGCCACCGGTAAATGCAGACCCTGGGTGAAATGATGTTTCAGTTAATTTTTAAAAATTTATTACTTTTTTAGGATTATTTGTGTATTTGACAGAGAGAGATTACAAGTAGGCAGAGAGGCAGGCAGAGAGAGAGGGGGAAGCAGGCTCCCTGCTGAGCAGAGAGCCCGATGCAGGGCTCCATCCCAGGACCCTGAGATCAGGACCTGAGCCGAAGGCAGAGGCTTAACCCACTGAGCCACCCAGGTGCCCCGATGTTTCAGTTAATAAAAAGAATATTACAAGGAATTCACTCTTAATGTAGAAAAGTCGCGATTTGCAAAAGCCACAGGTGAAATGTGTCCTAAAGTACGAGGGAAAGCTCCTTTTCCCTTTCTTCTTCTTTTTTTTTACTGTGTCACAACTAAGAAAGAGCTATTGTAATTCAGTTCCCATCTTGGTTCTAACAGAAAGCTCTGGCTGGATTCTCTCTTTGGGGCAGCGCGGTCCTGAAAGCAAGAGATTTGATTCCCTAGACTCCCTGGAACCGCATTCACATCCCAGAGGGCCTGCGCTCAACCCTTCCTCCTTCCTAGGCAATAAATAGCATGGAAACCAGGTTATCTATGTGGCCAACTTTCAGGAAAGACCTTGAAACCGGAGCCTGGGTGGACCTGGGCGATCACGTGGTGGTGCCGCTTCCCGGGGTGGTTGACTGCAAGGTGGCCCATCGGCCACTATCACACTGATCCCAGGAGATACTTCAACTGGGTTGTTAATAGAAGTCCCTTTAAAAGCGTGTGATAGACTGTGGAGGGAGCCGTGTCTGCTTACGCTTGTGTGAAGCCACCGGGCGGCTCCATCAGATTAGGTGTGAGAGGGGTAGGGAACTTGGAACGTCTACGTTCATGCTCACTCTTCGGCCGCATTTCCATTGCAGCTTAATATCTTAGCACCATATTTGCATTCCTGATTAGTGGGCTGGCTTAGGTACAGCATGATTAAAGTTTCTTTCTTTTTCCTTTTTCTTTTCTTTTCTTTCCTTTCCTTTCCTTTTTCTTTTCTTTCCTTTCCTTTTTTTTGGCTCCAGGAGCTAGTGCCCTCACCTGAGTCCACACAATCAAGTTACTGAAATTCTAGCAGACTTTTTCAACCCGTGTGGCTTCTTTACGTAAGCTGCACTCTTTCCACTCGTCCTTGCACACCCTGTCTGCCCAGTTGCTGACATGACTCCACTTCATATGAAAGACCAGCTTTTCTTGGAGGGGGGAAATCAGACCATGCCAGCGAAGGCCAGCAAAAGGCTGGAGGGAGGTTGGTTTTAGTGACATGGGCTGTCATCACGCCTGAGCAGGGACTGGGGGAGACAGCTCACCTGGACCTTTCCTTACTAGAGCTCCAAACCTCTTCTTTTTCTTCTGATCGTGGAGGATGACAGCAACCTGATTAAGCAACAGGAGCTTGCAAACTCTGATCTTGCTCCCGAGTGCGTGGCACCTGTTAAAAATGGTAGCCAGTTAGTGGGACTTCTGTGTCTGTAAACTGTGTAATTGCAGACATTCGACACAAATATATAGATAGGTATGAAGCGTTGGGAGGTGTACGTGATAATGACACCGTGTTTTTATAGGGACGTCCTTCGGATGAATCTATGTGTGCAAACTTTGATGTGCCTCTCAGACACAAAGTGGGCAACCGACAACGGGAACTAGCTACTTGGGAAAGGAGGTGAATAGCCTCTTGTGGTAGAAATACCATCTATCCTCCGAATACACTCAGGATTTCTGCTGCATTAAATCGCTGTATTGTCCGTGACTACAAACTGAAACACAGCCCAGCTTTGTTTCGGTGGTCGGGCAATCCGGAGCCCTCCAAGGGGGCCTGGTATTTTGCAGTCGGCGAGTGGACCTTCTCTATTGTTTTTAGTGATTCGAAACAAAGTTCGGTGATGGTGATTTGCACGTTAAAAATGCTTGAAAAAATAACTCACCATCCAAGAAATGAAGTGGATGCTGAAATAGTTTATATTACCTCCTAGAGGCTACCAAGCCCATGGAAGCAGTTCACAGGACCCCAGGCTGAATGCATGTATGTGAACAAGCACATCTCGTGTTCATATGAATGGTTAAATGGATGCAGTACAAAAGTTTCACTGAAGTTTAATACAAGCCCCTGACAGCTGATACTTTGTACGTAGGCTCAGAGTCTTGGAGACATGAAGGATGTGCTTAATGGAGAATTGCTGGCAAGTTGAAAACAAACTCTTCACCTTGCCTTTTTCCATTTTACGACAATAAGCAATATTCATGCTTCCATGTTGTTTTAGCCAAACCTTTGCAATGAAAGATGCTGTCTGTGCAGGAAATGTTAGGCAGTGTACTCGCTCCACCCTGGCCGGGTCACGGGCCTTCTGCCTGCTGGAGGAACGTCCGTCCGCTGTTCTCTTTAAAATTTGCTCTTGCAAGAGGTCAACAATCTGGAAACGACAGCTTCTGTGCCGACTGTTTGCATCCTACTTGATTTCTTTTTTTACTTTAGGCCTATTCTTTGTGCATTTGTTTATTTATTTATTTATTTATTTATTTTAAAAGGTTTTACTTATCTGGAGAGAGACAGAGAGGGCCAGAGAGAGCACAAGCCGACAGGCGAGGACTCGATCCCAGGACGTGGAGATCATGACATGAGTCGAAGGCAGACACTTGCCTGACTGCGCCGCCCAGGCCCCCCTATCCTTTGTGATTGTAAAACACAGCAGACTTGAAAAGTGCTGCGGGTGAATGGTTTCCAGTGGGTTCCATGACTCAACACACACATCCCGGGGCCTCTGGCCCCGACGTCGTGACAAGCGTTGGAGAGCTCAGGTGCCCGCGCCTGTCAGAGGACGTCCCGTAGTCAGAGAGCGTGCCGTGCCCACGGCGTCGTCCCGCGCAGCGGGGGCTGGAACTGCGGTGCAGCGGCCGGGAGGACGTGCGTGTGGATGTTCACGAACCGCCCGAGCCCTGCGGCAGCTCCCGGCCGCCTGTGCTTATTTAACTTGCAACGAGTTAAAACGGAATAAAAGGACAAGTCCAGTTTCTCGGGTGGTGTGACTGCACTTCAAGTGTCGCCAGGCCACGTGGCCACGGCTGCCGGCTGGGACAGTGCAGAGCTGACGGCACGTGTCGGTCAGAGGGTTCTGCTGGGCGGCAGAGGGTTCTGCTGGGCGGCAGCCTGAGCCCCGGCTGGACCGATGCCCACGGAGCAGGTCCTCGGAGCAGCCCAGGAGGCTGCGGCGGCGGCTCGGCCACGAGAGGGCGCCCCTCGGTGCGAGCGTCCCCGCCGGCCGGTCCCTGCATGGCCCCGGCCTGTCACTCGGGTTTCCTGATCTGATACCTGACTGCACGGAAGCCTGAGGTGGTTCAGGAACGGGCTGCAGGACGTAAGTGAGGCTCATCCGGCGCGTCGTCCGTGGTTGATTGTTCTGGTTAGTTCCTCGAGGCTGTTGAGCAGAAGAGTTGGAAAACCCGTGCCAAGTCCGCTGCGTTTTGACTCGCGGCACATGGACGTTAGTCAGCAGCCCTGCGGTGGAGGCCCTGGGGCCGGGACAGGGGCCTGTGTCTCCTTCTCTCCCCCTCTGTGCACCACAGTGCACTGGCCGTTCTGGAGGAGAAGGACACGGGGAGAAACCTCTCTCTCCTGGTGATCGTCCAAGGCCGGTGATCACATCATTTGATAAGAAAAATTGCCGAGTTACTGCCCCGTCCAACTTTTCAAGCCTCCGTGGTCATATTGGGATCGCCCTTTGATGGGGTGTCGAAACCCATCATCTGAGGCTCGTGGAAAAGCCAGAATTCACAGAGCCCTGAGAAATCACGGGAAGAATAAGATACTACATCCTAACGTAGTAAGTGAAAGAAAGAAGTCACGATGGATACTATAGCTAGCATTCACTGAGCTCTTACCACGTGCAGAGTGGTACAGGATTTCATTAATGCTCCAAAGCAGGGGCTCTTACTC
The DNA here is from genome assembly GCA_002007465.1 of Ailurus styani. Taxonomy (NCBI): domain Eukaryota; kingdom Metazoa; phylum Chordata; class Mammalia; order Carnivora; family Ailuridae; genus Ailurus; species Ailurus styani. Next base: position 1,134,979 of record LNAC01000414.1, on the reverse strand, counting down.
TCTTTTTTACAGAGAAGGAAACTGAGATTTAGAGACGTGATTTATTCAAGTTCCTTCAGCAGTGGGGCAACAGAGCCAGGATTCAAATCCAGGTTCTGACTTAAAAAAAAAAAAAAAAGGAAAAGTGTGCTCTTGGCAGCTCTCATGCTAGATTCCTTAAAATTCAGTTTAAAAATCTAAACACAGTTTGAAGAGAAGGTGTGCAGAGCAGAAAGCATCGATTTAATGTGCGAAGCTCATCAGAAACACCATAAGCACCTCAATGGGGACAGTCGGTCAGCGGCAGGCAGGACTGGTCATCTTACCGTGAACTTCCAGTTGGGATCCTTTGGGAGGCGCAGAACACGTTTCCAACGTGACCGCCGGTGACAGTTCTCTGTGGCACTGGGGATGTGTCTCATTTCACCTCTGCGCCCCCCACAGTATATGCACGGTGTGTCTGCCTGGACAGAGGATAGGTGAAGGTTTTTTTGAGAAGTGTTAGGATAGGGCTTAAGTGTAAGACATCCTGGACCTATTATTTGTTTTTGTGAATGTTGCAAATAGCTATGTCAAAATTAACAGAAGAGAGGAAAGGTGAGGAATTGGGTTATTTAGAAATCCATTTACAGAGAATTCACTTTCTAAAAGCTAGCAAAAAAAAGTTTGACCAATATTCCAAACAGTATATAAGAAATAACTCAGAGGGCGCCTGGGTGACTCAGCCGGTTAAGCGTCTGCCTTCGGCTCAGGTCATGATCCTGGGTTCCCAGGATCGAGCCCCATGTCAGGCTCCCTGTTCAGTGGGGAGTCTGCTCCTCCCTCTGCCCCCACCCCGCTCATGCTCTCTCTCTTTTCTCTCTCTCTCAAATAAATAAAGCCTTAAAAAAAAAAAAAAGAAAGAACCAGAATATAACCTGATAATATTTTGGAATATTTGAACTCCCTCTGATAAGTACTTCGATAGGTCTAAATGAGATAACTAGAAGCAGCACCAATATTTTCTTCAAAGCACTTAACTTGGTAATAGCTCATTAAGGGATAGTACCAATGGTATTTTTCAGGTTTGTATCATTTTGCCCAAGAGAGTCTACTGTAAACATTCCATTAGTCAAAAATAAGACTAAACTCAAAACCCTGACAAAACTTCCAAACTTTACCAGAATACTGACTAGGTTGCCAGGATATAACAGGAAGTTATTGTTTAGGGCAAGGTACTGAAAAGACGCTGCTTCTGTTCTTTTTTTTTTTTTTTTGAGGGAGAGGGAGAAGCAGGCTCCCCACTGAGAAGGAAAGTGGACATGGGACTCGGCCCCAGGCCCCTAGGATCATGACCGGAGCCGAAGGCAGATGCAGAACGACTGAGCCACCCAGGCGCCCCCGTTGCCGCTTCTGTTCTGAAAGCCTCACACATTTAAATCTTGGGGAGTGTGTACGTATGTTCACCTAATGTCAGCTCTGCTAGTTCCTACCGTAACGTAACCACGTGCTAAGCTTTTAAATCTTTGGTCGTAAACACAAACATTTCAAAGCGTCAAGCTCTCTTAGCATCAAGGCCACCTTGCAGTCCAGGGCGGATGAAAGGGTATGTATAGAACACTGGCAGAGGAACAGCACCGAAGGTTCTCAGGATTCGATTAAATACGTTTTAACACCTCGTGTATCTTGGCAGCAGCCTGGAGAAAGAAAGCAGCGAGCATACCCCACAAGCCAGACCCCGGGAGAAACCGAACCTGGCTCTAACCAGTTCTTGCCGTCTGCATGAAAGGTGCCCAGCTGATGTGGAATCAACAGACGGAAGCGTTTACAACTTGCTTCTACGACAGAAACTAACGGCCGGGTTGTGCAGGTTGACGAGGTAGTGAATTGCAGTCGTTCTGGTAACTCACACCTAAACCGAATGTGGGGTCGAAATGATCTCGAGCACGCACAGTTTCGCTGTCCATCTGAAGACGTGATTCCCAGTGTCATCTGTGGGCCTGCACGCATGGATTAATAGTTACTTTATACTTTGTGGCTACGACGAACGCGAGATTCTCAAAGAAGTCCTTTCCTCGCGGAACGGCTGATCTGCTGACGAGAGACCTCATTCAGCACATTATCTGTCTTGCTCTTCACTCAGGGCACCTCATCTACTTTTAGACTTAAAGCTTCTAAAGAAAACTGCTGTGATCTAGAGATTGACCATAAAACTGTTTGTATTGGAAACTTAGCCAGCATGCCTTTCGTGAACTTCATTCATTAGCATTCTTAGTGGCGACGTTTCCATATCCCGGTGTTCATTTCAGACTTTCATTTGGTTGGTGGGCCTTTGTTTCACCGTCCTACTGAGAAGGGGACAAAGGCGTTTTCGGTGGCACGGTGGAGTAAGGCACTGTATTCTCTCTCTCAAGAAAGCCCGACAAAGCCGGGATGCTCTGACACCCACTGATTTTCTTCGGGACACTGGGAAGCACGAATCAGCTGGGGGATAAAGAGCCTCGCTGCACTTGGCCGCAGACACCTTCAGAAGAGAAACCGGTGTCGCTCGCACAGGGATGGCACTCGGCCGGCCACCTAGGGCTCCGCGTGCCGATGAGCTCATCGGAAGTTTGTTTCCAGGGAGGGAGGGTGTCCCTCTGCCCCTGCAATACCACCTTCTCCAGGAAAACCACGAGCCGNCCGCCCAGCTACCTCCCTTTATAAAGCGGGGCTCGCCCAGGGAGGCCTCCAGGCTGCCAAGGGCAGACCCCAGCCGTCCCCTGCCCCCGGGCCCTGTTCTGTTCTTCCCTGTCAAACATTGGAGCCCCCTTTCTTCTTACGGCTCGAGCCCCCTAAAGCTCCTTTCCAATGACATCAACTTTCCCAACAAGTGCTCCTCTCCCCTCTCGTCTGGCACCGGCCTCTTTGCCGACTTTGTTCGGCTTCATGAAGGAAAGCGAATCCCGTCCACTCTCCCTTAACTGTCTCTGTTTCTAAGTCCGTGTCTGTCATTCTTCATAGGACCTGATGGAGAGGGGCGGCGCCCAGCCTGCTCACTCTGCTCCGGAGCCCGGGTGTTTTCTTCTCGAGTGCATGTCTCTGCGCAGTCTCCGGCCCATCCCTCGGCTGGTGCACGGCCGGCCGTGTGGCAGACACTGGGACCACCAGGCCAACTCCCGCAGGCCCCAGAGCGGTCAGAAGAGGGTAACAACTTTGGGTGTCTAGTGACCTGGACTGGATTCAACTCACTGACCTCGAGGTGAAAGGCTCTGTATTCCATTACTAATCCCTTAAGCTCTCCAGCCCCCTGAAAATGATTCTTTGGTTTTATTATTGCAAAGGCCATTTATAAAATCATGAACTGGATTTAGGAAAGCAACCATGAAATAGCATGGGACAAGTGACTGAAATTCCTTCAATGTATTACGGGCTGAAGTCCCGACAGTAGGGCTGGGGGGGAGTTCTAAACAGCCACCTCCATTCTCTCACTAGTGTGACCGGCTCACTTAAACATGGCGACTTTAGATCCACTGACCATGCCTCAAGGAACTAAATCCTAAATAAATAAAATGGAAAAGCAAACTATGAAATAGCCAATAATCTTTATTTTGCACTTCCCCACCCCCCTATCCCTCTCCAAAAAGCACTAATGGGTATATCTGTGCATGTGAAAATACTGTATAAAGGATTTAGGATGATCTCAAATTAATAAAACAAAACAAAACAAAAAACACATAGCTCAACATAGATGCTTCGTTTCTTTGCAGGGATAGAAACATTTTGGCTTCTAGAACAAGGAGGGCAGTGAAATACTGCACCCTGAAAAGGTCGGCTCCGTTTCCACTGATTTGCAATTTAACATTCATGGCAGAAAACCTCATTTCTCTAACCACATAATAAGTTTTAAAATATGACTAATTCATACACTAATATCAATTTACTTGGCATTAAAAAAATTCACAATTTCTATTAATGTATTTGTATTAGGTTCAAAGCCCATATTCTAGCATTCAAGATATCCATTACACTGGCCCAAATTGGGATTATTTCAAAATCAAGTAAAAGTCCATATTTATTCCAAAGTTGCTAAAATATGCTAATAAAGTTAAATTTGATGTTTTACATTAAAAATAAAATATTTGGTTTATCTCTCAGACATCTATAACATATAATAAATAGTGGGCAGTATAGTAATATAATAAAGTTTTGTGATACCCTGAAATTTGATGCGTTTTCTTTAAAAAAAATTCATAATATACTTCATTTCAGCCTTAAACCACAATCTCAATGAACAGATTTGCAGAAATAAAACAATATAAACACAAAATGCTACAGTATATATGTTTTTTCATTTTTTGTTTTTTTGTTTGTTTTTTGTTTTTTTTTTTTACTTTCGGGGAATCTACATGTCCGTTTAGTAAAAGTTAAGTCAAAGAAACTTAGCGGTAACAAAACAATTTCAAATCATGGAGTACAGACTTCAACCGCCTGGTTGCCCTCCGACTGCGCGGGCCGCTGCCCCGCGGTGTCCGGCCGTGCGGGCTCAGCTCGGGGGACGTGATGGGCATATGGCTCTGCTTCCAGCCTTCTTCGCGTGTGCACAGCAGTCACTACAGACGTGGCTGAGGTCGCCGTGGATTTCAGAGAAAGCCAGAATGAAACACGATAAAAATTTAAAAAATAACTACTTCATAAATATTTATTATTTACAGGGGGGTCTTCTAGTGGGGTTTGGACAAGCCGATGAAATGCAGAAGCCGCGGGGGGAGGCCAGCAGTTCCGAGGAGGGCACGGCAGGTGCCGCGGACGCAGAAACCACGTGCGAGTCAACAAAAATAATCTGCGCAAAAGCAAACGGGACATGATAGAAACCTTTTTCTTAAAAAATAGAAGGTATTTCACAAAAGCCTGAACATTTTACATGTGAGTCCTAAAAATGGGGGTGGGGTGGGAGGCTTCATAGACTCTCATCACAAAAATATTTACCGTCCCCCCGGGGGGCGTCCTTCCTGTCCTTAGACTACGTGACTCGTGACCTGGGGGGAGGCCGCGCTGCGGACGGGGCGCCGGGCCCGCGGTCGGGGGGGCCCACGCGGTGCTCTCGGCTGCGAGCGGAGCGCAGGCCCGGGGAGCACAGGGAGGTGCAGGAAGAGCGGCGGG
>LNAC01000414.1:1046294-1129645 GCA_002007465.1 Ailurus styani | reverse complement strand
GGACAGTGTGTGCCCGTCCTCGGTCTCCGAGAGCCGCCGTCTGCAGGAACGCGGGCTGCCGGGGGTGCCCCGATGCCTCCGAGAGCCGCCGCAGGCACGCAGGGACGCGCGATGTGCCCGACGCCTCCGGGAGCCGCCGGCTGTCCAGCCGCGGGCACATCAGTGCGCCCGGTGCTTCCGCTTCTTGTGCTTCTTGTCCTTCTTCTTGCCGGCGCACTTGGGGCAGAACCACTGCATCTCCTCGGGCGGGGCGGCCGTTATTCCCACACAGGGCCTGCGCGCGGGGAGGAAAAAGATGCGGGTCAACCCGCTTTGCTTCTGCAGATTCTTGCCCCGTGTGCGCGGCTCCAGCCAAGGGACCTCGCGGCCCGCGGCCCGCTTAGTGGGTCCAGGCTGAGCAGTCCCAGTGTCGGCAGCGCCGCCCCAGGCTGGGCGCTCCCGGGTGATGGGGACCCTGCCCAGGGCCCTGCCGGGGGTCACCGCGCACACCGGGCACCCGTCCGAGCGGCCCGAAACGGGCTGGTTCTCCTGAGCAGGGCCCGGCCTTTATCTCAGAGGCTCCTGCATCCTGCGACTGAACGGGTTTGTCTTTTTACATCTGATGTCTGAACTACAAAACGAGGAGGTGACTTGCATCAACTCTGGCAGCGTTTCTTCAGATTGGGGGCGCGGCTGGGAGAGGTCTGAGGAGCAGACCAGCCATCTCCCCCTGCACCTGCTGACGTGTCTACCAAGGGCTTCCCTCCATGCTACCGTCAAGTGCTGCCGCACTGAAAATTACTCGAAAAAAGGAAAGGGAAACCCTTTGTCTCTCTCTCTTCTTTTTAATAAGAAGGATCTATGGGCTGGTCACAATATTAGGAATTTAGGCTGAAGAACAACAGCCCAAAGATTTTCCATTTTTTTCTATTAATGTTAATTACATGTTCATCTTACTGGGATTCCGCTCCCTACACTGCCGCTAGGACAGCAGTGGAACTGGGAGCACGACCAGGACGGACTGTGGTCACCGCTGGGCCCTGAAGAGCCCCCCTGGCAGCCGGCCCCGCCCGCAGTGCTCACCAGTGGTACCAGTCATCACAGTCGTCACAGCCGATCATGGGACTCCCGTCGTCGGGCTTGTTGCATCCGGGACAGATCCAGATCTGATTCCCCCACTCATCTCGGATCTGAGGTGTTCACGTGGGGGAATGCGGGAGGGGCCAAAAACAAAGATGGGATGGGGAAAAGGGAACCAAAAAGAGGACAGGATAAGAATGATTACTTTATCACTTTATCCGGTGAGCCTCATAAACAAACAAGTTAAACTAAGAAGAGAGCCAGTGGTCTTAACAATTTACTGAAGTCATGATCTCCATCATCACTACCCTGGGATCCTATGAAAAAGAGAGAGCCACTAAGTACCCAGTGAGAAGACATTCCTAATGAATCTTTCAACTCTCGTTTGTAAGTCGTAAAAACAAAGCATTTTAGAACCAGTTCTATGAACTATATGACCTGCAGCCACTTTGATCTAAAAACCACTGTAAACACGTAGGTTGGTACTGCTTTGGGTCATCACGGCAGTGACAGCTGGTATTTCTGCAAGCCGGGGAGCTCGGCCATGGGCAGCTTCCCTGGTCACATCCACAGGCACGGAATTAATGTGTGCAGCCCAGTGTGCATGTATCACCTTATTACTTATTAGCCAAGCCCTTCTCCTGAACTAGCTGATAAGATCAAGGATATAAAAGAGCTGTTACTAAGTAACTTTCCATTCCCTTTATGACATTTTCAGTAAAGCACAATCAACTAAAGGGCAAATAAAATAAAGGGCGCAGGAGGCCAACGAGCTACACATTTTCACATCATTTTGCTATAAATATGGTGGTGTGCTCTGGAGTTTGCTTTCCTTAACTTAGCAGTTCCAAATGAGAAGCATCCCGAATTGGGTTGCTTTCTCAAATCTCACATTAACAAAACCAATTTGGAAGAAACAAATCTATGATGGGCCTTCCCAAAACAGCAGCGACTACGAGCTGATTTTCAAGTTTTTACAGTAACATGGCAAATAGTCTCATTCAGTTTATTTGCAAGGTACAGTTGGTTCCTCTACTTTCAAACATGACGCTGACTGGATATTCGGAAAAGAACGGCTCTATTTGTGTGTGTGGGGCGCACTGCAGACACAGATGCTCCATCCGTGAAAGCCCCCCGAAGCAGCCTGGGCTGCCTCAGCTGATGTGGCCCTTTCCACGGCTAAGGGCAGGGACCACCAGTTCCCAGGTGCCAGCTGTCCAGGCGTAAGATGGGTCCAGCGTCCTGCGCCCTGAAGTGGCCGTGTATGGCTAGCCGGGCTGCTGGCTGACCTCTCCTGAAATGAGAAGGCCATTACTCTGCTGCTCCATGAGAAACTGGCCCCAGTGTCCTTAATAACTAACATCCAACCAGTGTACTGAGTTCTTCCAGACATCTCACTCTGTTTACGCATCCTGAAACAACCCATGGAAAGGGCCTGAACGGGGAAATGAGCTGCGGGAATGTAAGTGACAGCAGCAAAGGCCCACTGTTAGGCAGTGACATTTTTGCCCATGTCAGCCCATGTTTCCCCCCCAAATCATACATTTCGGTCCGGGCCTACAAAGTGTCTCTGAGGAGATACAAGGCTTTCCATGCATGTTGCCTATGCCAATCGGATCCATCTCCAGGGAGTTAGCCCAAAATCCACTGGAGAATCAGAAATTTTAGGTAGAACACACTGTATTGATCATCTAGTCTGACATGAACCCCCTAATTATAGATGAAGCAATGGAGGCAGAAGAGGTAAAATATAAACTCTTTCCTGATCAACCAACCCATCTTGGGGTGATGTGACCTCAATTTAAGCACCTAGAATGAGTGTTTAAGAGAGAGAGAGTGCGCCATGAGCAGAGAGGGACAGAGGGAGCAAGAGAATCTTAAGCAGGCTCCACTTAAGCAGGCTCCACATCCAGCACGGAGCCTGAAGCAGGGCTCGATCTCACAACCCTAAGACCACGCCATGAGCTGAAACCAAAGTCAGATCTTAGCCGACTGAGTCACTCCGGCGCCCTGATGATCACAGGTTTCATCGCATCTTCCAATTTTGTCTTGAATTGCCAATTTAATATTTTTCTGTTAATCTTTCATGTCTTTATATCCTCTCTCAATACTTTTGAGATTTGCTTCTTATCCTTTATATCATTTCAGTGCTTCAAATGTATAATGATTTATTGACAGTTCCTTTTAGAATGCCTTGAAGAGATACAGCATTTACCTGATTTATAACAACCGCCCTGAGCCCTACTTTCCAATCCTATCTACTCACATAGGTCTGGGCCCCCCGGAAGCTGACAGACCACATTTTACAAATGCGGTGGTCACAGCAGTATCGTACACAGAGTGCCTCTATGCGCCTAAAATCTTCTGTTGTGTGTCTGTATGTCACTCCACGGTGCCCAAGGGACACATTTATAAAAAAGCATCATTACTAGATTGACTTCAGGGTTTGAATAAGCCCCGATACTACTCAGTATGGGGAAAACACCTGAAAACAGTCCCATGACAACAATGTGAATTCATTCAACAAGCCAAGCTTTACCATCTGAAGACATGCTTCCATACTCAAGCTCATTTCCATAACATGCAAGCCCTGGTATACTCTAGAACGTTGCCAAGGAAATACTGTAATTAGCGATGTAACTTATACTCTTAAATGAATAATTTAACTGCTTGATCAAGAAATTCAGTGTGGGATTTAAATATCACCATTCATCCCTATATTTCTGCTTTGACATTGCATATACGTATAAAACAGTATAAACTAAAGAAAAACAATGCTTTGATATTATTTATGGAGACTAAATCTGCAAACACCTTATATGATATTCTATAGCTCAAAGCTGGAAAATGCAGTGGAAATATCTTTTTAGTCCTAAAGAATGGCCTCCGAAATTCCGTAATGACCTATGACACCGCTTTTTAGTTGAAAAACATTTTCAGGGTGAAGAGTGAGCTCCTCGCTGGCTCTTCCTTAACTACAACAGAAGTAAAAGGCAGTGTACCACGTAAGTGCTGACGGTCTCCGTGACCACACTTCGGACTGGGGCTTTGGACGCTCCGGCTCCCGAGATGGCCGGGGGTGGGGCTGGCATCAGAGCAGGGGCCGTGGCGGACTGTGTGAGCAGCGGCGAAGGCACCGGGGCGGGGGCGACATGCACGGGGACTGGGGCGGGGGCTGCGGCAGGCGGTGGGGTCTTGGGTCTACTCAGCGAAGGGGCAGGCTTAGCTTCGGGGGCTGGGACCACTTTGCTGATGACACTGTCAACAAGAGAGAGAAAAGGAGAAGTCACAACAGGATAGTGGAGCCAAATCAGGCATTTAGAACATTATCACAAAGTAACTTTCTTCTTCCAGGAGCAAAACGTTCTTCCATATGAGCATCTGGAGACAGCTACAGAGCTCGGGTGCAAGCCACCCCCCACCTGCCATTCCCCTCTCAACTTGGTCAGAGTCAGGCCTGCAGGGCAGGGCTAGCAGCAGGAGTGAGGGGTGCTCCCCTGGGTGGGCAAGAGCAGCCAAGGCCCCCTTCCTGCCTTTTCCAGCTGGCGGGTCTCTCCAGCACCCGTGCTAGCCCCAGAACTCGTGCGGTTGCGGACTCGAGCTCGAACGCTAGGTCTGCCACAGGCTAGCCCTGTCTGTGAGCCCGGGGAGTCACTTCTAAATCCTGTGCCCGAGCCCCTGTACCAGGGTAGGGACCATCCTGGGCACCTTACATGTGTCTCCTCATCCAGTCCTCACAACAGCGTCAAAGAAGTTACCGCGATCCTATTTCATAGACAAGGAAACAGATTAGAGAAAGGAATGGGGGTACGTGGTTGGCAGCCTTTGAATCAAAGTCTACGCGATTCCAAATTTTCTTCATTTTTAAAAAAAGATTCCTTATTTGAAAAAAAAGTTATGCATTATTTCGAGCAGAGAGATGACAGGATCAGAGAGAGCTTAGGAAACAGATACACAGACATGTGCCTTTTGCCACATTTGCTTCTCATCTCTCTTCCCCCGTCCCCCCCATGCCCGCAAGGAACCCCTGTCCTCCGGCCGGCACAAACAATATATACTTTTACCACTGCTTTTTGTTTTCCAACTGTATAAACAATAGAACATTGCATTATATTTATTCTTTGCAACTAGCCTGTCCTAGTTTTTTTTAAATTGAGATATAGCTGACATATAACCTTGTGTAAGTTTGAGGTGTGCAAGTGTGTTGGTTTGATACATTTGCAGACTGCAATGATTATTATAGTATTGTAATGATGTGATTATTATAGTAGTGGTAGGAAATACCTTTATCAGGTCACATCATTACTTCTTCTTTGTGTTGAGAACATTAAGATCTAGTCTCTTAGCAACTTGGAAGTTTTTAATGCAGTAATGTTGACTATAACCTCTATGCTCTGCATTAGACCTCCAGAACTGATCTACCTATCTGCCCACGTAGTTTTAGGAATCTTGATTTATCCATGTTGATACATACAGATCTATATCATTCACCTTAATTGTTATATAGTGTTCCAAGGCATGAATATGTCAAAAGCTTTGTGTCCACTGCCCTACTGAGGGTAAAGCAGACTATCTTATAAATGTTACAAGTTCACTTGGAAACACGTTCAAGAATTTCCCCAGGCTACATTCCCAGGAATTAAGCTGCTGGGTTACAGGACATGCACGTTCTCATCTTTACCAGGAATCCCAGGCTGGTCCCTAAAATGACTGCACCAACCAATCTCCTCTTTCTGTTACCCCACGATCAACCTTCCAAGCCCTGCTTCGCTGATCAACAAAGTACAAATCCAGACAACCGCCTCTGAGGGTTAGAGTGAGAACCTGGATATAGAGAAACGTTTCATGTAAAGTGTGAACAGCAGCATCATAGTGAAGCCTGTCGCTCAGGATAACCCTGCCATCTCCATTCCCAGCCCGTGTATTTCCACCTTCTTAACGTCTCATTTAGAAAGCATCTCCACTAAAAATCACTGATTCTTCAAGACTCTCATTAGAAGTTATTTTTTTAAATGAATGACTAGATATTTGGAGTGATATCAATTTTTATTTTATTATTATTTTCTAAGATCTTATTTATTTGAGGGAGGGAGAGCATGCACACAAGCAGGGGGAGCAGCAGGTAGAGGGAGAGTGAGAAGCAGACTCCCGCTGAGCAAGGAGCCTGACGGGGGCTCGATCCCAGGACCCTGAGATTGTGACTTGAGCTGAAGGCAGATGCTTAACTGACTGAGCTACCCAGGCACCCCTTGTTAGATGTTTATAAAATATTAAATTATTTTAAAAATTCCTCGATGTAAGCAAATAATTAAGGGTGTCCAATTGCTTTCCATTTATCTCATGCAAGTGTGACTGCCCTCCTAAGGTGAATGTAGCCAAAGACCGAGAACATTTAACATAGGCTCTTTATGCAGAAGACACTGAGTACTGCTTAGTGCAACTCACAGGGAACAGTTACTGAGCACTTACTAAGTACCTAACTGTTCTCAGCACTGGAGAGCCCACGGTATGACAGGCACCGTGCTAAATGCTTACTTGCTTTACTCACTCGATCCACACAACAACCAAATGAGGTTAAAAACTCTGATAATTGTCCTTTCATGAGCCAAGGCACACAGAGATAGAGAACCCTGTACAAATTCAGAGGCTATGATGAGGCGGAGCCAGGATTTCAACCCCGGCAGTCTGATTTCAGAACCTGTGATCCGAACAACATACTATGCTGTCTCTCTCACTGAGTGTGTTTTGCTTTACACATAAGGTGAGCGTTCAAAGACTTTATTACTCTGGGCATATTTATATCTGCAGTGCAAGCACTCCTTATATTTACGGTTAAACTAAAATGTGACATACTACTTTTGGAGGCAATTTCCCATAATGGTTTGAAATATAGGTGCCGGAACCAACACTAAAGGAAAAGCCAGAACCCAGAGAGGTAAGTAGAACACAGATGTTTCTCCCAGAAGCCGTGTGTGCATATTGCAAATGTGATCTTTGGTTTTGATAAACAGGACAGGGTTCAAAGCCCAGGCCTGCCAAAGTGTAAAGTCTAATAGAACTCCCATCCCACATTATAAACTTCCAGTGGCCTACACTGATTAAGAAAGAATGAATCAGAGCCTTGTGAATTCTTAGCTCTGCTGATCCAGGACACCGTTTTAAAGTACTCTGGACATGTAATGTGCCTAGGTACCCAGCACTAATCATTGAGAGGAAGTAACAAAATCTAAGCCTTACGTTATTATTAAAGATTTTACATATTTATTTGACACAGAGTGAGAGCACAAGTAGGGGAAGCAGCAGAAAGAGGAAGAGAGAAGCAGGTTCCTTGCCAAGCAGGGAGTCCGAAGAGGGGCTCAATCCCAGCACCCAGGGATCATGACCTGAGCCGAAGGCAGTTGCTTAACCGACTGAGTCACCCAGGTGCCCCTAGGCCTTATACTATTAATGCAGAGAGTTACTAAGAAAAAAAAAAAAGCAGCACATAACCAAAGAAAACCAAACATAAGAGATAGCATCAGGGAGAACCAGAAGATAACAGACAAAATAAAGGGACCCAAAGAGAGAGACTACAGAGACTAGAATTATCAACAATACAGCAACTCTGCCTACAACATTCAAAAAAATAAAAGGCAAAGCATGACATTACCTGTAGGTAATAGAACATTATAAAGAGTGATTTAGTAGATTTGAAAATAAATGAACTGACCTAGAAATGAAAAATACAGCAACTAATTTACTTAAAATTTACTTTCAGCAGAATGAGAGAACTATAAACAATAAGAAGACAGAAGAAATGATCTAGAATGTAGCTTGGAGGGGTAAGGAGAGAATACAATCAATTACGACATGTTTACTAATTAGTACGCATTTAATCATAATTCTGGAGAAAGACTGGGGCAGAGGCAAAATGGTAACAAGAATATCTGAGGATTTTTATGGAACTGATGGCAGATACCAATCCACAGACATAAGCAGGCCAACAAGTCCCAGCCAAGATAAAGAAAGAGAAATCTGTACCTAGAGACATCAGAGCGAAACTACAAAACATCATCAAGAGGAAAGCCTGAAAAGTGGCGAGAGCGGAAAAAGAACATTACTTTCAAAGAAAGAGATGGTGCCTGACTTTGCAGCAACGATGGAACTAGAAGACCGTGGAGTAACAACTTCAGTGCGCTGAGGAAAATGCATTTTGTCTTTGAAAACATCTCTCAAGAATAAGGGTGAAATACAGGCAAGCAAAATCTAAGGACTAGCCAACAGTGGATCTTTAATAAAAGAAATTCTAAAGTAGCGATTCTCAAATGTTTTGGTCTTAGGGACCACTTTACATTCTTAAAAATGACCGAAAAACCCAAAGAACTTTTGCTTATGTGCATTGTATCTGTCAATATTTGCCATGTCAAAAATCAAAACTGAGAATGAAAAAAAATAATTACTTAGTAATTCACTTAAAAGTAAGAATAATAAACTCATTGCCTGGTAACAGATAACATTTTTTAAAAAGCAATTTGGGAGAAGACCAACACCAGGCTTTATACTTTCGCCAATCTCCTGAACGTATGTGTCACTGGAGAGGGCAGGAGTGTGTTCACGGCCTCTACAGGTGCTTGTGCAAATTCTTCAGTACTGCACCAAGACACAGTGCGTGACAGTTTCTTCAGTTAGTTGCTACGTACACCCTGCAAACGTACTGCTAAGATCTCCCTACTGTGCTACATTAAAGTTCACTGAACAGCTAGCACTGTGATCTAGCTAGCTAACACTCAGCTCGCACACTGAAGTCAGCTAGCTCTTTTACCCACACATGGCTTGTAACATCACGCAGGTCTGTACTACTGGTTCACTGACTTATGCAGGTCTTCCAAATATTTACACATTTCATTACACAAAACTGAAATCTCACATCCGTTGGTGCTACCATCACTGCATCAAAAACATCTTGGGAGTACTGAGGAGCTGTCAACTTATAATACATTTTCCAAGACTCCAATTTTCACTTAAAAGTTGCCATTTTATCATTTACAACAAATATTCACAGGTATTTTTCTTGAAGCAACAGGCTTCCTTTGTTCCTTTTTGAGGAAACGTTGGCCAAATAGCCAAGTGTGAATAACCACGGTTTGTCAGTTACTCTTTCAAGTAAAAACGGTATCCTGAGAAGGGCTGGTAGTTGAGCTTGCATCTTAAATAATCACACATATACTTTTCCTCAAGACAGAGATCATATTTTAGTGTGGAGAGAAAGTGTCTTACTAGGGCTTCCTATTTCATCACTATCTACTCTGACACGCTAACTATCAAAAAGCTATGCACCACTCTGAGCACTTTTTTTTTTTTTTTTGAGCACCTCTTTTCTAAAAGAAGTACTTCAGGAACAGGAAGGTGATCCCATCAGGTCTGAGATACAAGGAAGAGTGATAAACATGTTGGTAAAGTTAGACACTGACTAAAGAAAACAATAATAATAATGTATTATGGCATTATTTAAAAAAGATAAAATACACGGAAACAATAATATATAAGCCAGCAGGGGATGAACAGAGCTAAAGCATTCTAATGCACTTCTGTTATCTGGAGGGAGGTATAAAGTTATTAAATTTAAAACGCAGTAACTTCTAGGTTACCATGTAAAGATTAGGAATAAAGTACATATATACCTTCTAAACTAGTATGAAGAAAAATGGAGTATTAAAAAAATAACCAATCTGATAGAAGGCAAGGAGAAACCTAAAACAATAAGACAATCAGAAAACCCAAAACACGGGGGATTATAACTCCAAAGATCAGTGATTGTATCTTGTAAACGGTCTTAACAATTTACTTGTCAGACTGGGTGAAACAGTGAAACCTAACAGGATGCTCTTTGTGAGAGGCACATCTGACAACAGAGCAATGGAAGGGCTGAGGGTATTGGCCAGCAAATGAGGCATGTGGACACAGGAAATGTGACAGCACACAAAACAGACTGTAAGGCAAGAACCACCAGAGGTAATGAAGAGTTCTTCATAATGATAAAAGGTCCCAATGTGCCAGGAAGATAGAACAATTTAAAACTTGACTGCATCTACAAATATATCCTTAAAACACATAAAGCAAAACCAAAAAAACTGTAAGAAACAGGCAAACCCACAAGTGTAACTGGGGATTTTAGGGTATCTATCTAGAACTGAGAGTAAGCAGTCAAAAAGCCAGTAAAGGGGTGCCTCAGTGGCTCAGTCGGTTAAACATCTGCCTTCGGCTCAGGTCATGATCCCAGGGTCCTAGGATCAAGTCCCACATCGGGCTCCTCGCTCAGCAGGGAGCCTGCTTCTCCCTCTGCCACTCCCCCCTGCTTGTGCGCTCCCTCTCTCTCTCTGACAAGTGAATAAATAAAATCTTTAAAAAACAAAACAAAACAAAACAAAAACAGTAAAGAGGAGCCCCTGGGTGGCTCAGTTGGTTAAGCATCTGCCTTCAGCTCGGGTCATGATCCCGGGGCCCTGGGATGGAGCCCCACATCGGGGTCCCTGCTCAGTGGAGAGTCTGCTCGTCCCTCTCCCTCTGCCCGTCCCCCTGACTTGTGCTCTCTCCTCTTTCACTCACTGTCTCTCTCAAATAAATAAAACCTAAAAACAAAACAAAATAAAAAAACAGTAACAGTATATAAGGTTTGAACAAAATAACAAAAATAACAAAACTGACCCAATGGACATTTTAAAAACTGTATTCAACAAATACAGACTCTTTATTCTTTTCAAGAACACAGCGAAAAATTCTGAACAAACAACTCCATAAGGCCGAAAAATAATTCGAATAGTCTGTACACATATCTGTTACCCTGGTATGCTAGTAGCTCCTCAAAGGAATGTAAAGTCTTTTTCTTTCTGGTATCTCCAGCACCTAACATAGTAACTGGCACTTGTAGTCACCTCATAAATCTGAACATATTTAGTTTTATTAATCAAACAAAAGCTGGTCCTGCAAGTATGGTTTTCTCGAAGAAATGATACATTTAGGAAATTTTCCTAGCCAACAAAAATTACAGGAAAAAAACTGCACAGTCATATGCACTATGATGTGGGAAGGAAGACAGACAAAGGACAGGAGGGGAAAATGTGGGGTGTCAGTAAAGCGAAAGGGAGAGAATGCAAAGCAATACCAGACAGGTTAGGAAGGTGGGGGAGACCCAGGCACCTGCAGGTGTGGGTTCTGTAGAGTTGATGGGTGGGAGAGGGGGGCAAACAGGAGGAGGACAGAAAGAAGAGACAGCCTTATGCTCTGTGAGGACCAGAGGTGGAAATACATCCGGAAATCTAAGATACCAACAAGAGGAGGTTATTGGAGGGAAGGACATTTTCTATCTCCTGCCTAGCCACGGGAATAATGGGTGGGGACTTAGAAAAGGACATGCAAAGAATTTGTTCCTCTGACTATCACTTTGCTTCAACTTCACTATTAGCTATTCCAGTGGGAAAATGTTTGCTTGAAGCAACATCTGAACCTATTACCTAAAATGCTTTCTAGGTATTCACGTGATCTAATAGACAATGATCATACAAAATTGAGAGTTAGCTTCATTTGAGTTGTAAGACGGTGCAGTTAATTTGGAAAAAGATTACTCAAATTACAGGGTATATCACAAATCATAAATTCTAAAGGAATTAAATACTTGGTAAAAAGAAAACATAAAACCACTGCAATACCCTAACAAACAAGTAAACATATGTTTTTAATCTTGGGGTAGAAGAGGACTTTCTAAGTATCTCCGCAAAAGTAGAAACCATAACAGGAAACACTGATTTGATTGTGTAAAAACTGTAAATATCATAAGCAAAATACCATAAAATACCTTAAGCAAAGGCAAAAGACAAAATGGAGGAAAATTATTTGCAATATACATGATGGAAGGTTCAGTTCCTATTATATAAAGAGTTCTTTCAAATCAAAACCAAAAAGACTACCAGTCTTATTAAAACATGAGCAAAGGACACAAGCAGGTGATAGAAAGTGAAAGAAACAAAAACTACCAATAAGAAAAAAAGTTCTACATTCATGGTAATCAAAGACATGAATGTGAAAACAACAATAAAATACCTTTTTGCATACAGACTGAAAAGATTTTGAGATGGGGGATGGAGGGATGGTTGTACCACACTTCTAAATGGTTACCAGCACCTTAAAAACATCCTAGTCTTGACCAGCAACTCCATGTGTAGAAAGTGATCCTGTGGAAATCATTAGACAACTATGCAAAGAAATCCCACTACTACAATGACTATAATTTAAAATACCCCCAAATAGGGCTTCGATTAAATAAATGAAGATAAACAAAATAGCACTATTATCTGTAGAGATGATACACACATACATAAGTGACGTTTACCTCCCAAAAAGTTATGGATAGTATGCAGAAGAGAATCCAACTTTTGTAAGAAAAAAAAAAGTAAATAAGAACGCATGAGTGTATATTTAGAAAGATGTTCAAAACAATACACTCCAAAATGCCCTGAAATTGGCTCTGTATAGGGGGCTATAGGTGGTTCTTTCTTTTTTTTTACATTTTTGTATTTTTAAAATTTTAATTCCAGTAGAGTTAATTCACAGTGTTAGACTAGTTTCAGGTGTCTGTTATAGTGGTAGGTGTTTTGTTTTGTTTTGTTTTGTTCCCTTTTGATTTAACTGCAAATATCATATGTAACTTGTGTAATAAAAAAAACTGAAGTTAAAAACACTTGGCACTATATATACATCCAAAGTGTTGCTGGGAATTGTGGATGACGATTTGAACTGCCCATTTATTATCTGTCCACTTTTCTGTACATATGTTATAGTTTATTTAATAAACTTTTGGGAAAACACGATGGCTTGGCTAAAGCCTTCCAGCCAAATGCTGACCACGGTCTGGTCACAGAAGTCCCAAGCTAAATTCAAAAGCTACTCAAGTGAGTGCATCTAAGCTGAGTATATCATCATTAACAGAGATCAGCAAGAAAAGGGCCAAGGGAGGAGAACCCCATAAAGCTATGCTATTCTGGCACACAAGTAAAATCATAAATTTGAATAGCTGGGAGGTATTAAGACGGGTTCACAGTCTTGGGTCTTTTCTTTTCAAAGGAATACAATGTGCATAGTTGCTCTGTGTCCCAATTATGTGCACACCTGTGTCTGTCATCCACATTAGGCAGTGCATTTCTTAGGACTAAGGTGGGTATCTTATTTGTCTTTGAATTATCTGCAGTATAAAACAGTGTCTTAATATACATTCATCAACTTTAATAAGGGTAAGGCCTAATACTGCCTCGAGAACTCTTAAAAATAAATATTTGCTTTTGAATATTTTTGTCTGTTTAAAAGATTTTAGACTAGGCCAAATTCCTCTTTTCCTTCCTTCCTGCCTACCCTTCCTGTCATATACTCAACGAGTTCCAAGACCACTGAGATTTCTATTTGCCAGCATGGATTCGGATTCCTCACCTGGGAACTGACCCTCAGACCAAGAATGATGATCACACTGATGTCAGGATGAAGCACATGTTGAAGGTTTCCATCTAACCATTGTCTGCAAGTGCTTTTAAGTTGCTCTGAACTCTACCAAACACATAAGGAACATTATCTGCCTTGCCTGACTCCAAGCCCTTTCATTTTCTTCCACTTCTCTGAGATGTCTCTCTTACCTACAAGGTTTGTGGATGGTGCCCCAAGAACAGCTTAGCATTAGCTGTACAGCCAACGGATGCAGAGACTGGCCATCACTACCCCCTTGGGGTAGGGCCCAAAGTCTCAGAGATCTACCTGCTTGTATGTATCTTATTTTTCAATTTAGACAGATGGCATTTTGATGCAAATCACCCATAATAACAATAATCCTTCCGAAACGCCCTCTCTTCCCCTCTACTTCAACTGAACTACTCCCATTAAAGGTACGTGTCTGTGCTGTGTGTGTGTGCTTCTCATTCAAATTTTCAGAGTGGCAAAAGGAAAAACATTAAAGTGGGTACTCAGTGTTGATGAGACAAAACATGTCCTAATTTTCTGTTTCTGAGAGATCAGACTGGTCACTAAAGTGACTGAAGTGACTTGCTTTTCCTGATTCCTTTGCATTTCATGAGAAAATACATGAGAGTTTGAAAAGTTATTTTTGATTTTAGCTGCCAGGTGACTTTTGTGGTAACCGGATACATAGCTTTAAGAACAATCCTTTCATGATCGCTTCAATTTTGCACATTTCAGGAAAAATAAACAGTATAGCATGAAATAATTTCTCATTGCTTGTGAGATAAGCTATCATCTCCTAACCTAATAAAGATCACCGTGAAAATAACTGGGGATTCCTATGGGCCGTCACTGCCAATCTTCACTGCTCCCTGCTTCTGAACAGTGTTTGCTTCTCTCTACTTTTCTCTCTGAAATATTCCCCTTTACCCCTACTTAACTGCGTGGCAGGGTCTCCCCAGTGCCTTCCGCTGAACAAGCAATGTCACGCAGAGTAACCGACACCGCCCACAGCTGCGTCCCACAACGTCTCCATGCTGCTAACGTTACATCTTTTGGAGGGTTTGATCAGAGCGCCCTGACTGCCATCAACACTGGTGTTATTCATAAAAACGTGCAGAAGGAGGGACTGTCAGTGGGATTTCTTTACCTGTTTCCCCGCCACAAAACAGTGAAAGAAACAGAATGGGTCACGGGCTGCTTGGCCTGTAATGCAAACTTATAGCTTGACAAGTCAATAAAGAACCAATCCTCACCTCTCCAGCCACACGGAGCCTCCAAGGTTAGAGGCAAACACAGTTTGGATATGTCTGCCCAGGGGGTTTAATGATCCTTATTATTCAGCTATTGTGTACAAACACTAGGAAGGCAGTAATCTGAATTATCAAAGTCCCAATAACTGGCTACTAACCTGCATACAAAGTTCAAAAGTTCCCTTTCAATGGTTCACTTATTCCCCCTGAAAAGTGAACAGCCATTTTTAAACGTAACAAAATAAAGCCACGGATAAAAACTATTGTAATCACCTCCAGGAATTTAATATAAACTTTGGGACAGGCAAGTTCTTCACTGCTTGGAAGAAAAACGACTTTGATTAAAAAAAAAAAATAAATGTTCCTTAAGCTACAACTCGCTTTCCTTCTTCAGATTTAACATTTTAGTCAGTCTCACAAATACCATGTACCTTTTGAAATAACGTATAAAACAAATTCCCGTGTTGCATTTTAAACTAATTCCTTACAACACATACAAAAAGCCGAGATTTCACTTTCATATTACTATAAAACTGCATATTTGGGTCACAGTGGTTTTATAAAACATCACGGTTTTGTTTTCTTCTTTTCATTTTGAAAGTCCTAGAAATGCTACCCCAGGGGCGCCTGGATGGCTCAGTCCGTTAAGTGTCTGCCTTCAGCTCAGATCATGATCCTGGAGTCCCATGTTTGAGCCCTGCCATGGGGTCCATGCTGTTCCTTCTCCTTCTACCCCTTCTCCCGCTCACATTTTCTCAAATAAATGAATAAAATCTGAAAGAAAGAAAGAAAAGAAAAGGAAAGAAAAGAAAGAAGGAAGGAAGGAGGGAGGGAGGGAGGGAGGAAGGAAGGAGAAAGAGAGAAAGGGGTAAATGGAGGGAGGAAGGAAGAGAGAGAAAGAGAAAGAAATGAAGGAAGGGAGGAAGGAAGAAAGGAAGGGGAGAGGGAGGAAGGGAGGAGAGAGAGAGAAAGAAAGAGAGAGAGGAAGGGAGGAAGGGAGGAAGGGAGAGAGAGGGGAAGGGAGGAAGGGAGGGAGGGAGGAAGGGAGGAGGGAAGGGAGGGAGGAAGGGAGGGAGGGAGGGAGGACGGACTAGCTCAAAGTGCGGCAATCCGTGTCCGAGGGCCCCACGCTTAGTGCTCCTGCGCCGTGTGCCCCCTACAGGCCGGGCTGGCTGACCCGCAGGACTAACAGGGCTCTGTGGAACCAGTGGGGGGCAGCATCCACACTATGGGAGACGAGTCACTGAAGCTTCTGATTTGCTGTCTCTTGGATCACTTGCTCAGGGTAAGTCAGCTGCTCTGTCAGGGGGACGCGGAAGCTGCCTTTGCACGAGGCCCATGTGCCCGGCAGTGGAAGCCTCCTGCCAACAGCCACGCACGGGACCACCCAGCACCTGCTCCGGCCCGGCGAGGACTTCACTGCCACCCTGCACAGCAGCCAGACGCCAGACCTGAGTCAGAACCACCCAGATTCCTGAGCCAAAGGCAACCAGGAAGTAAAAAACGTTTATTGCTTTAAGTTGCTAAGTTTTGGGGTCACTGGTTATGTGGAAGTAAGAAATATACCAAGTATTTACTTTATCTCATGTAGGTATATAAATAAATATTCATAATTTAGGAGAAATGATGTTTTAGAGTATCAGTGCTTAAAATGCCAAATTGTAACAGTGTCATTTCCATATTTCACATTTGATCAAAAGGAACAAATACCCAAAGACAATTATGAGAATCGGTTTTATGTTGATTCTTCAAATCAATCATTATTCCTTATTCTTCTTGATCCTCACAGCTCAACTTTTAGCATTCGTATAATTAACACAACTGTAAATGGATTTAATTCCTCCAGCTCATGGCTTCCCTCTTGAATATTTACATCATCTCATAAAAACGGATATTTTATCTTGTCATAGCCCAAGCACATATCAAGTAGGAAACATTTTATCTTTTAATTCAGGCATGACCTATTTGAAAAATGAAACAAATTGCATGAAGTAATTAGAGGAAAATATAGCCATTGTTGAATCTTCACTTCCAAAGGAGATACCCAAATGATTACACTTGTGTTGTCGGACACTCAAAATCTGTAAAATATCCTAAAAAGGCATTAATATTCAGATAAATAATAAATAATGCATATTTTTTCACTTTTGCAAAATATAGTAGAAGGATATATATATATTTTTAAATGGAACGAAAGCAGTCACTATTTATAGGGAACGGAATAGGAAGGGTGGGGCGAAAGACGTGACCCCAGGATCTCTCTGGACAGGTCTCATTAGAGCTTCAACTTTAGAATCAAGTCACTTTTCCACATATTCAGCAAACCGAATTTATAAAATTGCCTACAAGTTGAAAATAAATGGAAATAAAGGAACCTCCAAGTATATCATGCTGGTGATAAAACCACACAGACAAAAATAATTTCAGGTGAATTTAGGAGGATGACATTTTGGTCACACATCCATAGGAGATTTATCTTAAGAACAAATGGGATGGAAAAAAAAGTAATCTTTAACTTTATAGAGCAGTCTTATTAGTAGGAGTAAGAGTGGTATTGCTGCTTCTAGTAATAATCACTAGTAAAAGAGCATGATTTTTTCACATAGTTCTTGTAGAATAAAGCAAATAAGTAATTATGTTAATGCTGTTAACAATCAAGACTTCTAATGTCAAAGAAAAGATGTGGAAATAAATTCAAAGAAATAACAGTAATGTTAAATCTTAGCAGGAGAGAACAGTATAAATTTATAATTTGTTTCCATTGTAAAGGCCTAGAAGCAAGGACATCCCCATTAGCAATGAGTTCCAATAGCACCAGACTGTGATTCCCAAAAAACATTCCCATAAAAAGGAACCAGTGTTCCTTGAAGGAATGACTAATTTCAGGTTTGAGTCAGGAAATATAGAAAATAAACCAGGAACATTTCATACCAGAAAGTGAGAAAGCTATCAAGGATGAATGGGGTTGTGATAAATCTCAGAAGACCACACAAAGACCCACTGGTGAAGCTGGGACTATTTGGATATTAAAAAGAATTGGGGGGAGGGGAAAGGGATAGAGAGGGACTAAGAGGGGAGGGGGAGAGCGGGAGAGGACTTCCTAAAACCCCAACTCAACAGTCTCCCCGGGAGATTAACTAGGGCATGAACTCCACCAACTCCTTAGACTAAAGTTTGGCAAGTAAGAAGAAAGAATTTAAGCACTTATCCTGTCTCTTACATGAGCTATATTTCAGGGTAACTGAAATCCCCTAGTTGATGAAGAAAAACTTATCTTTATTGAGGGATTTCAGCTAATAAATGTGAAGGAATGACTTAATTTTAAAAAATCTACCATTTCACAACTCCTAATGAAATGACTGGTCCAGCATTTGTGGCGTCATGACAGCTCGACACGTGCCTGCTGACGGCAGTTACAAACACAGCAGCAAAATATCCTTGTCACACAAGAGTTGAACTTGAATCTAATCACTTCTTTAGAAATATAGCTCTTTAGCGCTAAATGTCTGAGACAGACAGAGAAGAGCAATTTAAATGACACTACAAAGGAGTAAGCAGAGAAATCTAGAAAGAGAGGCATTCTCACTGGACCAATGACCTGGTTTCTTCAAGGAGTGAAGTGCGTGACAAAAACAGGGACGGACGGTGGGAGCTCTAGACTCAAAGGTACTTAGTCTGGTTTGGATCCTGATTCAAACAAAGCCACCGTCCAGATACATTTTTGAGACAAAGGGAGACAACTGGATACGGGCTAGTAGGAAACAGCAAGAAAAGGTTCACATACGTGATGAGTGGTAACGGCACTGGGATCACACGAGAAGATAAGCCCATTTTTTGAGCCGCATGTTCAAGTACGTGGCTGTAACGTGACACTGGGCCTGGATTTGCTTGGCCAGGACTTGGGGAGGAAAAAAGAAAAGGATTCAATCGAGTGAGGATGGCAGCTTCTTGATGACGGTTAAATCTATCAGGTGGGGGTTCATGAAAGTTTATGAGCTTATTCGGTTATGTTTGAAAATGTTCACAATAAAAAAACTTTTTAATAATACTGGTGGGGCGCCTGGGTGGCTCAGTTGGTTAAGCAACTGCCTTCAGCTCAGGTCATGATCCCGGAGTCCCGGGATCGAGTCCCGTATCAGGTTCCCAGCTCTATGGGGAGTCTGCCTCTCCCTCTCTCTGACCTTCTCCCCTCTCATGCTCTCTCTCACTCTTTCTCTCTCTCAAATAAATAAAATCTTTAAAAAAAACAAGAACAAAAACAAAAACAAAAAAACAATACTGGTAATACGCATTTTATCCAGAATGATTTAGGTTCATTGCTTCTCGGCCTTTTGGCTAAGATCAAGTGCAGAATGATTTAAGTTCATAAGACACAAAAAGCCAGGGCACCTGTGCACTCCTACACCAACAGAATAACTAGCACTTCTTAAGGTAAATGTGCTTTGGTTATTCGCCTTAACACATCTTTGGTTTCATTTTTCCTCTTCACATTTCTCCATCTCCAAATTTTACTCACTCTTTAGGGCTCTATTCAAATTCTCCTCTCCCCCCAAGCTTTTCTAACTCTTCCTAGCTGCAAGTAATCACCTTGAACTTCTATCTAATTTTAGATGTAACTCTTATAGCCTTTAACACTTTCTCCCTTCCATTGTGCTTATTTCTATGTTCTTGAGAGGAGAACCAAAATCTGATTCCAATTTACCACTTGCATAAGCGTTATCTCCTTCGACACAGCTGTACCATGTATATAATCAACATTAATATTTGTTGAATATAGATCAATTTTTAAAAAACGGAAAAGCCATGACGGTGTTCTCCAGGGCACTGTCAGAGTTCTTTTCAAAAACTAAATTTTCTGGAGTCAGAACTTCTAAAAGATTTTATGATTTCGGAAAGGCTTCTGCTTCTCTCCAGCAAGTGAGAGCGTACCTTTAGTAAGGAAGAACAAGGCCAAATGCAACTAACGTGCAACACAGTGAGACTTTACTTTTAATAACTCCTCTCTGAAGAGGATGATTAATTATTGGGAAAACATGCTTTTACATGAAAATATGTTAAATTTGCAAGTTAACTATAAAAGATAAACTCATTCATTCATTCACTCATTCATTCGTTTTGGATTAAAGAACATCTCAGTGAGTTGAAAACATTCAAAGCAATAAGATGATATTCAGTGAACCTGAAAAATGAACAAGATTGTGATTGAGATTTGTATCTCACTGGAGTGTTATAAAATTCAGTTATTACTGCAGTCATGCTCGGAAAATCCAACACCGCTACTTTAGAAGATATTAAAATCTGATAATAGCTGCTGTGTCTTCCCCCCAAATCACCATGCTTCCCATGAATTCTTATCTTCCTCTGTAAACAGCATGGGAAATATCTATAGATATAAACACATGTATTGGCCTCTTTGTGGGCTAAAATAAGTGAATAAACATGATGCATCATGTATAGACACGAAACAATTCATGTGCATACACACATACATACATGTATATATTCTAAACTTCCAACCGTTACAGGCACATGTGTTTTTTTCATTCACTTACATACTTGACTTATGTACTTTGCTATGGAGCCCACTCATGAAGGTCACCGTGTGTATGTATCACTTGGGCTTGTGTCTATCTACAGCATAATATGTGATCTCCTCTGGACAGCTCAGAGTCCTTCTCCTCTGAGACTGTTTGCTCTCATATCTTTGATAATAAAGATGATCTTCCGAAATGAGAGTGAAGGGGATTTCAACAATTTGTTTGGAAAAGAACATGTCCAATTGTTAGACTGTAAAACAGGAAATGAGGTAAAAGGATGTTTTCGCACACTCCAAAGAAATCAATGAGTTACACCGATCACTGATAAAGTATTTAATGGGCAATCATTTTGGCTGCTTTAATGTTTAAAGGATTTTTATGAATAAAAAGATCCATTAAGAAAAAAGTCCAAGGGAGTTTAAAGCAGTAAGTAGATAAAGTAAAATAAAATGAAATGATGTTTCTAAAATTTTCTCTGAGGCAGAAAAGGGCTTCTGGAATTATTCCACTGACTTTAGAGTCACACTCAAAGTGAAGATCATTCTAACAGAAGGAAAGAAAAAGAATTTTAAAAAAGGAAGAAATGATAAGGTCATGCAGTTCCTACACACTTCGTAGCCTAAATACAGAATTTCGTTGAGTTTTAGAGGCTACTTCAGAGTTTGGTCCTCTGGTCACCTCAAAGTTCTACCTACTGTCCTGTCACATCAAGAATGGCCTGGAAGGGCGGGAAAGGTTACAAACCTTGGCCTGATGGATATGTCAAGAAAGGACAGACATCAGGCTAGGCACAGACATAAAAATAACTCATTAGCTGTCCTAGTCTCTTAGAACTTCAGCACCATGAGGTTTAACCAATCCTTCTTACATAGTCATTTCATTCTCGTTTCTGGTGGTGGGGACTTTAATTAGTATGGACTTTTGGCTGATAATCTGGCATAATAATTTCTCTAAAATCTCTTAAATGTTCATGTTTTTGGACCACAAAGGTCTGTACATGAGGATGCTGTCTATTTCTTATAGCGAAATCTGGAACAACTGAAATGTCCAAGAATTAGAAACTAGAAAAAAAAATTGGAAACTGAAAAGATACATGAGTTATGATACTACAGTAAAATAAGGTACCATGTCACGTGGAGCTGGGGAAAAAGTCTATGGTGTGCTGCTGTGTTGAAGAGGGGCCAGTTGTAAAACCGTCTGTGTAAGATGGTCCTGTCTTATTTTTGTTCCCAGCAAACAGCCAGCAATGCGTATTATGGAAAGGATGGATTTAGGGGAGGGTTCATGTCCTAAGCTACATGTTTCTAGACAGTTTATCTTAAAAAACCAAAACCCAGAAAATACTAACCATGTATTATTTTTATAATCAGAGAAAAAAAAGATTTAAGACATAAAGCCAAGTACTTCCATAGTTAGTAGCACTTGTTCAAACTGTCTTTTGAAAAGCCCTTTTGCTTTTTATAGCTGGTTTTACCCAAAGGATGCAAAAGACTATACCTAACATCTTTGTGAAAAATATTTTTCTTTAAAACAAATGTCCAGTCAGCTTATTAAAAGGAAGAAACATATAACTAACATTTATTAAAGACCTATTATATTCTGATCAGGGTTTTACGAGTTTTGCGTCTCAGATATTCTTATTTACTCCTTGTTTATTAAAACCCTAACTATACATGGCACAGAGAGCCACAGACGGACAACGTACCTTGGAAGAAAAGCTACTCTAATAATTTCACTTTCAGATTGATGGGTGTCCTTTTTTGTCTATTCAGAGTATAGAGTGGCACATCTATTATTATAAAGATAATACAAATCTTAAAAAGATCCATATTTCCTTTTTACATAGACTACAGAGGGACCAACTACATATTATTTAAAACAAATTTGGAAATTTTAGTCACTCCACCTGTAAGACCTTCCAATTCTTTTAAGCAACTTATTGTCAGCATCTTATTATTCAAATTATCTCTAAAATTAAATAAAATACCAAGAGCAATGGGTACGGAGGAAAAGCAATCTTTGACAAAAGACTTCCACACCAAATGCAGTTTTTTTTTTGATCTTACTATATATAGGCTAAGAGTAAATAAGCTTCCTCATCAACTATACTCAAATGAAAAAGTAAAAAGAGCAAGCTTCCTGTAGGCTCCTTTGGCCCTCTTATTTTAAGGGTTTTTTTTTTAATTGTGTCTTGTTTTGTTTTTTTACTTGATAAAAATACAGTTGCTCCTAATGTGAAAGCAATTCTGTAAAAGTTGCTCAGCTAAATTCTATTCGGATACTACTCCAAATGTAGGAAAGCTTGCTCAAACAGAGTAAAAATCAGTTCCATGGTTGAAAAGCTAAAACACTGTCTGAATCGTTGACTATATCTCCACAAATCTTTTTTTTTTAAAGATTTTATTTATTTATTTCACAGCAGGAGAGAGATCACAAGGAGTCAGAGAGGCAGGCAGAGAGAGAGGGGGAAGCAGGCTCCCCGCTGAGCAGAGAGCCCGATGCGGGCCTCGATCCCAGGACCCTGAGATCATGACCTGAGCCGAAAGCAGAGGCTTTAACCCACTGAGCCACGCAGGCGCCCTCTCCACAAATCTTTATTTTCAGTCTACTACATCTCCTACTCCTTGGTAGTTGCGATAAAGAGGTGAATGGGGCACACATGCCAACTTCTAAGAAACTCCTGGTCCGTGGGAGAAGACAGTTACAGACAGATATACAAAGCACACCGAGTGCTCCAACACGGATAAAAACAGTGCATTCTGGGCACTTGGAAGAGGGATGACCAGCTGGGGGTAGGGATGGGGAGGTGGGCTGTGACCACCTCTTCCAAGAACAGATGACAATTTTTATTAATTTATTTTTTAAAGCAGTCTCTCTCTTTTTTAGATTTATTTATTTATTTGGCAGAGAGATCACAAGTAGGCAGAGAGGCAGGCAGAGGGAGAGGGAAAAGCAGGCTCTCCGCTGAGCAGGGAGCCCGATGTGGGCCTCGATCCCAGGACCCTGAGATCATGACCTGAGCCGAAGGCAGAGGCTTAACCCACTGAGCCACCCAGGCTCCCCCAGATGACAATTTTAAAAGATGAGTATGAACATGCCTCTGATGAAGAGGCAGGGAGGTGGAAGGCACCGCAAGGCAGGTGGTACAACCTGAGAAAAGAAATAAAGCTGAAAAATGAAAAACATCCTGCTCTGTGTGGGGAAGAGCAAACAGTCTGGTAGTGCTAAATGTACAAAGCAAGCCACCAAACGCTCTCACGGGTTCTAGCTAGATGGCTCTGGAGTGCGCAAGTATGGAGAAGAGACGAGTGCAGCAGGAACAGAGAAGGGGTAAGGAACTGGGAAATGTTAGTAGGTAAACGGGCAGGGGCTGGGGACTGGCTGGCTGTTGGGGGGCGGGGGAGGCTTCGAGGTAGGGAGAGAGGTGTCACTCCTCCTTCCATGCTTCTGGGAGTGTGGCTGGGCATGCTGGAGCTTTTCACGCTGTGGGGACAGAACTCAGATGGAGGATGATCTGTGCTGGGTACTTGAGACATGAAAAATCCTCCAAAATAATCACTTAATCTCTCTGGGAAGCACAATATCTCTGTGTACCTCATGGCTTTTTGGTTTCCTAGCTAACGGTGTCTCTGCTTCCCTCTCCTTTCTCTGGTGCTGCAGGCCCCTTGTGTCTGGCCAAGGAGGAGAGCACACCTGCAGGTGCCGCCCAGAAGTTCTAAGACGCTGAGAGCTCAAATAAAGATCCAGGAGACTTCTTCGGCCAGAGTCTCTCTTTCCCTAAGTTTTGTTCAAAGCAACCCCTTGGAACGATGGACACCCTTAGAGATTAGTTTTCACGATGCCCAGGCTGGTATCATGGCAAATAAAATCTCCCGAGTCCATGAGTCACACAGCCTTTGCCTTCTTCCAAATGACCCTGGAAAATGGAGGCTCTGGTCTCCTCATCGACAGATTCAAAGACAGAAGAAGAACCAGGTCAGGGGAAGTAACCTGGTGCTCGATTTTGGGAATGCTCTGTTTCGGGTGCCTCAGTGCACCCAGTCAGAAGTTGGCATCAGGTAACTAGGAAGGCTGGTCTGCATCCCCGGGAGAAATCTGAGCTGGAAACATCACCGCAGAACTGAAACCTAAGGAGCAAGCAAGAGGCTTTGGGGAGAAAGAACAACGTGAAATGGGCACGGGCAAGAAGAAGGAGGAAGTCTATGAGAAAAACAGAAGGGACAACAGAGAAGGAGAGAATTGGTCAAGGGAAGGAGCAAGAGAAACAAAGGAACAGAAAGTGTCAGAGAGGGCCTGGGGGGGAAGAGCAGCGTCTTCCGCAGCACAAAGCAGGGGTGTCGCAGGCAAGGACCGCAGACACTTCAGCAAAGTGTGGAGGGCGGACACCAGAATGCAGTGCGTTTAGGAATGAAACATCTGGGAGCACCTGGGGGGAAGCACATCTGGAGACGTCAGAACGAGAAGAGGAAGTTGTGCTTTTCTGGCATCTAGCGGGGCGTCGGGGAACTGGTGAGCAGGTTTAGATACAGGGAGTCCGTCCCACGTGGGGCCACAGTCTCCTAACCGCGGGTTAGGACTTCGGCAGCATCTCATAAAAAAGCTGCAAGACTCTAAGTCACAGAAGTCCTGCAGTGATGTGGTTATCTGTCTCCCAACCTCAGAGGCAGGAGCAGGGACAGAGAAGAAGAAACATTACACTTTGGCTCTGGAGTCTTTATGTATGCACTTTAATATCATAGTCCCATAAAATGACAGGAAATAACAGACAGCAAATACTTTAAATTGTCTGGGTTGTTGTCAGAAGGACGGAAGGAGTGCTCCGTGTTTCCATCAGCAGGCGTGCATTGTATTCTTTCTAAATACTAGAAGTGTGAGTCGTTTGAACTGTGGGGAAAATTATAGTCCGATAGTATCCAAAAGGTTACCATGATATAGCTAAATTATCTCTGCCTGTCACAGGTTAAAGAACATTTACATTCTGGAAGTTCACATCAGCTTTTTCTAGATAACAAATCTTAAGTACCTTCCTATATTCACTCAATTAGTGATGTTGGGCCTTGATAACACTGCAGAGAGAAACTTTCCAACTATCATTCAAATCATATCTAAAAAGGTGGTCATAAATATTTTAAAACCTAAGTGAACTAATAAGACCTAGACCCATTAAGGATAAGATCTTTTACAACAAATTAAATAAAACAATTTATTGAAGTCTGGACTCAAGATAAGCTAGATTTACTAGCTGACCTTTTATTCATTTAAAGAACAAAATTAGCTCTAATTGCATTAGAATGGAATCCAGTAAATTTCCCCAAGTCTTCTAATGTGGCATCCGTGTAAGAACGGCTGTAATTGTTTACAAGTAAGATGGAAATGCTTTGATTATAATCTTTCCACTTGTTTTACTGTGTAGTAAAAGCATTTCCCCAAACCTACAGCCAGTTTTCCGGACAGCCTGCTATTTTTTTCCTTACACATACTGCATGTTTGGTGTTAATGAACAAACTACAACATGCCAGGGGAGGAAATTAAACTTGGAGATTTCATAATAAGTTTGGGTCAGTAACAATGAGAGAGTCAGAGACGGAGGCCAAGAACTCCTTGTCTGCCAAAGTCAGAAAAGGGCCAAAGGCCTGAACAGGAAAAATTTTAACTACCTGCTTCCCCTCGGAATTGCAGCTGAGACATATGGGTTTGGGTCTGTTGAATTTATAAGTACGATAAGGTAGCAAGAGTAATGTAAACAGCCCACAGCTTGTGTCCCAGATGTTCAGCTGCTAGGGAACTTCATCTGTACTGTTACCATTTGTCACTAGCATTACAAGTAAGCCATTTGCCATACATTTTAAAATACAGTTATGCTTGGGATTTTTTTGGGGGGGGTCATTGTTCCTGTTATTTGGTTTCTAATATAGACAAAATACCTATGATATGTTTTTGTCTCAGTGGCAAGCTATCCAGGGCAAAATGCAACTATTAATATGTTTCAATCTTTTTTTTCTTTTAATCAAAAGCAGACAGTTGTACTGGAAGGGAGACAAATTAAAAATAGAAAAGCAAAGCCTTCTAAGTCTGATAGGATGATGCTCTGAAGTATTCTTGAGCTTTACTTCTAAAGGATCATTTTTTATTTTTTTAAAAGATTTATTTATTTATTTTTGTGACAGACACAGAGACAGAGAGGGAGAGAGTGCAAGCACATGCGCATGTACTCGAGGAGGGGGGAAGGGGCAGGGGAGAAGCAGACTCCCCGCAGAGCAGGGAGCCCGATGTGGGACCCTGGGATCATGACCTGAGCCGAAGGCAGATGCTTAACCAACTGAGCCCCCCAGGTGCCCTAAAGGATCATTTTTTTTTTAAAGATTTTATTTCTTTATTTGACAGAGAGAGACACAGCGAGAGAGGGAACACAAGCAGGGGGAGAGAGAGAGAAGCAGACTCTCCGCTGAGCAGGGAGCCTGATGTGGGACCCCGGGATCGTGACCTGAGCTGAAGGCAGACGCTTAACGACTGAGCCACCCAGGTGCCCCTAAAGGATCATTTTTAAACCAACAAGCTTTGCTTGGCCTCCTCAGCATCCTTTTACAAAAATATGAAATATGACTGCCTTTTCTTTTAAAGATTTTTATTTATTTATTTGACAGAGAGAGAGAGAGATCACAAGCAGGCAGAGAGGCAGGCAGAGAGAGAGGAGGAAGCAGGCTCCCTGCTGAGCAGAGCCCGATGTGGGCCTCGATCCCAGGACCCTGAGATCATGACCTGAGCCAAAGGCAGAGGCTTTAACTCACTGAGCCACCCAGGTGCCCTGCCTTTTCCTAAATAAAACGTATCAGTCGTTTCTGCCTGCCCCTCGTCCCTTAACTACTAAGAGAGTCCTCCTTTCCCTCTGGGACTAGCATTGCCTGTGACAGGGTGTCTTCGCTGCCGCAGGTGCTGGGGGCCAGGTGTGCGGAGCACTGGGGACCATACCAGCCCTGGGTGACTTGGACCATGTCTGCCACCACATGGAGGCAAGAAAGTAAAAGAAAGTGAGCAGAGTCCTAATGATACGTTTTGAACCCTGGATACCACCTCAGCTAAAGTCAGAAAAACCTCTTTCACTTTGTCCCTTTCAGCTAGTTTGATCTGGGTTTCTGTTACTTGAAACTAAGAGTCTTGACTAACATAAAAAGAAGACACAAGTGTTTCACCTAGAGAGGAGAAGATGCTCTCTGAGTCTTCTTCACTGAGTGTGCTATTATGCCCTTGACTGCAGGTGGCTACAAGAAATGAACAAAGACAGTCTGTATCTGCGTTAAAAGCTAGTAGGAAGACACTGGTTTGTCAGCTGGTTCCATATGGAAATAAAGCTTTAAATTTGGTGCCTTGAAAAACTTGGTCTCCCCTGAGAAACTCAGAGGTACCTTCCCTTTCAAAATTGTAGTTCACTGTTTGCCCTTCTTGCTAGGAAGCCATAATCCTATCTGATATGCAATCATTCGTTTCTTTTTCCTTTTCTTGGTATTAGTTTCCTATTCCTTTTTCTAATAACTTTATTATTTTCTCTTTAAGCTACCGTAAATTTGTTTAAACTGGGAAAAAGTTATACACGAATAAACAATGTTTCACATAAAGAGGAAAAATGCGGAAAGTAGGATAAAAATCAGTTGCTATTTCACCCTGTCAAATGTCTTTCAGCTAAACCTGGCTACATTTTAAAATGTAAAATGCTTATTTTCTTTAAACGTATTTTCAATGATTATTTTTATAATTGCTCATGATTATTCTCTACTTCTAGCTGTACTGTCAAAAAGCATTACTCAGGCAAGCTTGGATCATAAAAAGACAACAAATATCTATAAATATTATCTTTTAAAGATTAAACCCTTTATGTTTTTCAAGATTAATGAGCAAGCTTTTAGCTCCCATTTTCTAGTATATATGATTTAGAAATTCCAACTATTAAAAAGCCCCCTCCCAGAAATAGCTAAATTCCATAAACTGCAACAAAAAATTGAATTACTTACACAAAAAGGAAAGCATCCAATTTTCAGTACCTCTGCTAAGAGAGGTCTGATTAATGAAAGAGTTTCCAGAATCATAATGAATCTGATAATACTCAGGGCTGTGCTGACAGTGGAAACCAAAACACTGGCAGAAAGAAAACTGTAACTGCCAGCAGGAATGTGGTCACTGAAAAATATATTTGCATATTTTGGGAAAGGGATTACATCTATAAAGACAAGCTACTGTAATCTCTCTGTCAAAAGAAAATTTAGAATTGTCACTGATAATAATATTGTTCTCTGAGAGGCATCATAAATGATTTTGTGTCACTTGATCAAATATCCTATCAGAGAGTAATTGGAAAAAATGACCAACCAATACTGGATGTTTGGGTGCGGAGGGGCTCAACTAATGATCCCTTCTCTGGTGAACTCACTGCATAAGGGCCCCAGCGTCCCGAGGGCAGAGGATCAGTGCACAATTTCTCCACCACAGGAACCACCATCGACCCCCCGGAATAGAAGAGCTGACAGACTGGTGGGGGTTCCCCGGGGAAGAGTTCCACTCAAGGGGAAGGCAGAGCCCTGGGTGGAGAAAGCAACAGAGACCTTCTCAGTGCTGGCAGATGGCAGCAAGCAAGAGGCGTCTGAGAAACGTGGGGTGGGCGTGGGGGTGGGGTTTCCTAACCCCTACCTGCTGCGATTATTCACCCTAATTTTTATACAAATTTCACTTTTTTCTTAATACATTGCCAATATTTAAAATTACCTTTCCTTTTCATGAGAAGCTCCTTTAACAGAATTTTGAGCTTTAAACATCGAGCCACACACATCTGAAACTTAGAAGAGCTGTAGGCCCTCTTCTGCCCTGTCCTTCCTGTCGGTCTTGTCAAACAGTCCCTGCCCCCAAGCTGCTCCCATCACATGAGTTCGCTCTATTTTATTCATAGAAATGAAGAGACAAAAGAATGCCATAAGTTAGCTCCCTCTTCCTACCTGGCTCAACATCAACTAACTCACCAGTGGTAAAGACCGGGACGACAAACATGATGGACACGCCGTGCGGTCCCTTGCCCGTCTCGTGACGGTGGACACTCCACTCACGCTGCTCTCTGTCCCCAGGTACGAGCACGACCTCACGGTTCTCATCAACACAGGGGCACAGCTGTTCCTGGACGAGCTGAGACCTGCTCGCCGGTTAGGCCAGGCTGAGGCATTTGCAGTTTACTTAAATGTGCTTCCCACTCGTACTGCTCACCAGCTTTATAGGTGCGGGATGATAATTTCAGGGAAACTATTCTAGTTTCATCTTCATTACTGACTAAGGGCAACTCCGGAGACCCATTCCTGGGGGGCATGTCAAAGGACTCTGAGGTCCTTGCAAAGGCATCTTGAATTCTAAGACTTATCTGGTGGAGACACCAGACTCCCCCACAGACCCTTCCGAATACGAACTCCAGGCATGTTAAAGGAAGGCAAAAACAAGGTGCCTCTGTCTGGCTACAAGGAACAACATCAGAGAACAGAGGAAATAGTCTAACCTCAAAGTACTTTCCCGGATCAAGGGCAGAAGACCTTTTTTTATTTAGGAAAATTTAGAAACTAAATATTGTCTTCCAATGAGAGGGTATAATTTGAACCCTGTAAAGCTGTTTCCTTTTCCTCATAATTTCAAAAGACTATCCTCTGCCTGTTCGTCAGCAATAAACAAACCCGAACTATTCAGGCCCCCCTTTCTGAGTCCCACTCTGCTCATTAATTTCACTTCAAAAGATTGCTGTAGCCCCAAGTGTGTACAAGCTAAGTAAAGGCACATTTATAAGAATCTACCTCCTCTTTTCCATTATTACTGCCATGGAATAAGCCATTTATCCTTATGCTACAAAAATAAAAGATTACTTTTAATTTCATATAATTTACATGTGTCATAAAATATTCTTCTTTTAATGTTTTTCAACCATTTCTTGGCTTGCAAGCCACCCAAAAACTGGCAGTGGGGTAGATCTGGGCTCATGGGCCATAGTGTGCTGATCCTTGATTTAGATTAAAAAAAAAAAAAGGGGGGGTGCCTGGGTGGCTCAGTGGTTTAAAGCCTTCGGCTTGGGTCATGATCTCAGGGTCCTGGGATCGAGGCCCGCATCGGGCTCTCTGCTCAGCGGGGAGCCTGCTTCCCCCTCTCTGCCTGCCTCTCTGCCTACTTGTGATCTCTCTCTCTCTCTCTCAAATAAATAAAAAAAATCTTAAAAAAAAAAGGTCTTTACTGATTAAGAAATATTTTACATAAAATCCTATTACTATGTGACTTGGGCCTCTTTTTTGCTCTTATTTTAATTAAAATGTAATCTATTTCACTTAATTTATTCCTTTGCTCATTATAAGTATTTTATGTCTGACTTTGGCCAAGTGATTAATGATTTATATAACATGGGGTTATTTACCTAAATATTTGAAAGTTCACATATTATATAATATTATACTTTCATGGGTAATTTATCCACAATGTCTGAGTGTTACAGTTTCCCTAATACTGGACAGTCTGTTCTAGGATAACAGGATCTATTTCTCACGTTTCCCAGTATCTTAGGTGTATGAGTGATTTGCTGGGAGGAGAAAAACAGTTAAGAGAATGAATGCATGAAAGATGCTTAAGGGTGGATGAGAGGAATATTATTATCAAAGTCTTTCACAGACCTTATTCCTCTAAAGGGAATGAGCAAGCCAAACTCTTTTGTGGAAGTAAAGATTAAGTAATGGTCCGTTATTGAGAAAACAGTAATAAATGTGAACTAGTAAGAGAAAGGGATTTGGGGGCGCCTGGGTGGCTTAGTGGGTTAAAGCCTCTGCCTTCGGCTCAGGTCATGATCTCAGGGTCCTGGGATCGAGGCCTGCATGGGGCTCTCTGCTCAGCAGGGAGCCTGCTTCCCCCTCTCTCTCTGCCTGCCTCTCTGCCTACTTGTAATCTGTCTCTGTCAAATAAATAAATAAAATCTTTTAAAAAAAAAGAGAAAGGGATTTGTTGAATTATAAACAAGAATATCTTCCCTTTAGAGAGATAAGCCCAAGTACAGAATTTCCAAAAAGATAGTATCAACAGCTACTCTGGGTTGACAGAGGAGGACATTATTCACATTCTTGTAGGTAAAACAGAGGACATGGGGTAAACCAGTATCTGGTCAAAGAGCTGAATCTGCAGTATTTTTTTTTTTTTAAGATTTTATTTATTTATTTGACAGAGAGAGAGAGAGATAGACCACAATGAGGCAGAGAGGCAGACAGAGAGAAAGGAGGAAGCAGGCTCCCTGCCGAGCAGAGAGCCCGAAGTGGGACTTGATCCCAGGACCCCAAGATCATGACCTGAGCCAAAGGCAGAGGCCTAATCCACTGAGCCACCCAGGCGCCCTGAATCTACAGTATTTTTGTTACACTGTCTAAGCTCATCAGTAACACTACCACCATCTAGGTTTCTACTGATAGAACCAAAAAGAGTAATGTGGAAATTATGTGGATAATTTAGGGGAGAAAAGGATGAACTATCTGGATTTTTTTTCTTCTTCTTTCAATCTTCAGAAGAACATATGTTTTCCTGGAAGACCATGTTTGCCTCGACAACATCATTCATCATAATGATATTGGACCATTTCATTGCGTTACGTTTGGAATTCACACAAGCAACAGCATAAAATATAAACTTTTAAGATGGAATGAACCACTGAGAACACAAAGCATATTTTGTGTTGTCTACTCTACCCACTATGAAGTGCATGGCTCCTACTTTCATTATTGCGGCTGAAAACTGAGTGAAAATTTAGTGCCCTGGAAGCCCATTTTCTACACAGTATTTGGTTGTTTGCCATGTAAACGAATCCATTTTTATCCATTTGAAAAATAAGGTTGTAAACTAGTACTTTTAGCTTGTGGAATTCATGTAAATGATAAACAGTATGATTTTTACAATGTGAAGAATGATTTTTAATATAATTTATGAAAAGAAATCAATGTTTATTATCACCTTATTAAAATCACATAAGAGTATTTATTGTAGGCCTTAATCATATCCCCAAAATGAGTAAAAGAAACAGAGCCAACTAATTTTCTTTGAAGAAGGTGGGCTAATAGGATGATTCTGTGAAAATTAAGATGAACAGTGAACATGGGGTTCGTATTTCCAGTCTTCTCTTCAACAAATAAGCAAACAGACAAATGAGCTGATAATAAGACTTCAGCTATTACTATTATATAATGTTTCCCCAAGAATTGGGCAGTACCTTTGTTTTCAGGTACAGAATAAAACCATGAGAATCTCCGTTCTTTGTCCTGGTGGGTGGAGAACACACACTTGAGAAGGTGTAACATCACACCTACCTGGGCGGAATGGGCACTCAGTCCACTCAACACATAGTTTCTTCCTTTTCAGATAACCAGGACCTTACGAATTACGAAGACACAATGTCATGTTTTTAAAAAAGAGACAGAGAACCAGAAAGAAGGGATCCTGTATGTCAAATAAAGCAGTAAGCATTTACTCGGGGGAAGAAACTGATACAAAGAATTCTCAAAGTAAAGCTTGAGCCTTGTGTTCATACCTGGAAGAGGTCAGAGTTCTAAACCCATTAGGAAAGAGCAGAGAAGGTTAAGTTCAATTTATTTTGCTCTAATTGAAAACGTTTCTACTTACATCTTGTCTTGGCCAGCACCAACTCTGAGAGTCAATCGGGGGATGACCGGACTTGGGGCTGGGACAACTGGCTCCACTTTGATCTGTTGAGGTTATTACATGAGAGTTAAATGCATTTTCAACAAAATTCCTCCCACCTCTTCTCCTACTTCCTCATCTCTACAAACCTGATAAACCAGTTTTAAGCCTCAAAATGTGGCTAAAATGCTAGCTGCAAGGACAATCGGGGTTATTTTGATTCCGTTTCTCAACAACTACAGGCTCTCTGGCTTCAGGAGAAATTCTACAAACTTGAATTACTTCATGTAAGTGACGGGAGTTATTTCTGTATTTTCTTAGTTTTGGTTAATTTCTTGGATTTTATTGTTAGAATCCTTACACAAAAACTCACCTAGTCTGGTGAACATTTGGGGAACATTTAAGTAATTGCCAGACTTTACACAAATAGAAAAAAGTGCAATGATATCTGCACCTTTAAGATAAAATATATCTGTTTATGGAACTTGAAAAACACAAAACTCATCCTAAGTTTGCATTATCATACAAGAAAATGGTAACACCAAGGGTAACAGCAGCATTAATCTGCTGGGTCTTTGTCTAGTGGTCAATAGACCCGAACTACTGTAAAAGAAAAAATAGAGATTTTTTTATAAGATTTGTAATGAAGGCAAGAGCTGCTGAACAGGCTGAAGATCTTCACAAATATTTGAGCCAACGGTCAGAAAGGGAACACACAAATCACAGGTGATTTTAAAGGGCTTCTTCACACGTGCTGGTGTGAAGATCCTATGGTGTAATGTTTTGAATGAACAAACTGAACAAAAGCTCCGTAGCTCACATTATCATCTGTATCAGAGTTTTCCCACAGGTGTCTGACTGGGGTTTCTGGTGGGACAGTTTTTTGTTGAACGGGACGGTGCAAGCACGGGGAGATATCCAGCGTCCCTGGTCTTGGGGTCCTGCCGCCTGCTCACAGTCCCCTGCTAGGCCCTGAGACGACTAGTGGCAAACCAATGACTTACACATTTCAAGCCCAAGAATTAAATCCTGACAAGACAGTGTGGTAGTTCTAAAGGGGAACAAATCGATAACATAATGCTCAATATACTATTTCATGTAATTACTGTAGTGCACATCGATCAAATTTACTATTTTCTGTATGTTTTTAACTATCCCCCTTGAGTTTTTGTTTGTTTTTAAATCCATCATCACATGAAGACCTATGGTTTTGACCATTCTCTTGAACAGTGCCTGGCTTGTAGGAGGCACTCGAATACTTACTGAGTTAACAACTCAAGCAAAACACCCTCAACTCCCTGCCTCTTGGTTATTTCGCCATCTGTCCAGGACCAATCTGAAATCCTCCTCAAGGGCACGGAATAATTCCAAAGAAAGTTTTCAAGATCACATAAACGTGTACCATCAGAAACTGCAGTTCTGCCTCTGCCCCAAGGCTGTTTATCTGGATCACCTGCTCAGCTGGGGAAGGGCGGAGACCGTGTCGGTTTTGCTTATTGCTGCTTCACAGGGCATATCACGCGGGCTGACCTGTCCTAAGTGCGTAATACACAGTGAAAGAAGGTATCTGAAGCCATGATATCAAACCCTTACCTCTTTCCAGACCTATCTCCCATGATTTCCTCCCCTCTTTTGGCCCTCAGGCTCCACAAGAAAAAACACTGAGGCTATCAGGCAGGAGAGCTTCTTCAGCCCCTCCACACCGACGTACTTCTCCACACTGGCAACTAAACCAGAGGCTGTCTCCTCCTGTCTCTTAGGGAAACTTCTTCCTCAGGTAGGCATCTTCAACTTCACAGTTCCACAATTTTCCACTAGCTTTTAAATGTGCTCAACGATCTTGAAAAACCTGTCTGCCCTCAGCCTCTCGCTGACAACCTCTTATATTTTTCAGTCTCACATCTTTGTCTCCTTCTTCACGTAATCATTCCCCAACCCACTACAGTCTACTTTCTCTCCCAAGCAGGCCACCGAAACCACTCTCCCCACACACCAATCGTTTCCTAATGTCTTGGTACATTTTTCCACTGGGGATCTGACCACACTCCTTCCTTCTTCTCTGCTAGGTCCTCTGCCTTTGCCTGACCTTATTTGGCCCTCTCCCCTTGTCCCTCGACACGTTCTTCAGTGAGCTCATCCATGTTCATGGTTTCAATAGAAGGTTTTACAGTACGTCACTATCTTCAAAATCTCCGTCTGCAGACTAGCACTGATGGAAGATAAGACCAAAATAGAATATTGCCTACTGAACATTTTGAACTCAATATCCTGTGTTTCATCTCACCACATCTAAACTTTATCAACTTTCCCACAAAAACCTGCTCCTCTAAATGGTCTCACTTTTGGCACATGTCTCCTCCATGTGCCCAGTCCTCTGGACAGTATGTCCAGTGGTACTCCTTAAGGCTCCAGGGGACCAAGGGCCACTGGGATGGGATCAGAGCAAACCCCATGGACAACTAGCTAGGGTATGCACCCACGTCCCCCCATTCCTTTTTTTAACAGACAGTTCCAGATCTAACCAAATCTGAAAACCAATGGTTTGGTCTATTTTGTAAACTATTAAGATTTCTTTATTTTTCTCACCTTTCTGTATTATCTGTGGAAGAACAGACAAATACATCCAAAACAAACCAACATTTTAAACCACTTACTACTTGGGCCAGGCATTGTGGTTGGATATTTTTTCAGATGTTCTCATGTAGGTTTTTTTTTAACAATGGAGTAGGCACTGGAGTTTTACAGGGAACCTGATTATATAGGAAGCAATTGTTTTTCCTTTTCCTTCTTCTGCTCTAAGATCACACAAACAGCAAAATGAGGATTGGATTCAGTTGTTTTGTTTCAGAGGATGGAAAATTACACAAAGTTCCTATATCTTTTTAATTCTAAAAAACTTCGGGGTCATATGGTCATAAATGATGAGTAATAGTCCACATTGCTTCAGCCCGCAATACTATCATTTAAGCATTTAACCTTTTTTAAAGCTTTATTTAAAAAGAAACTGCTTTACTGGAAAAAGATCTTTACTATTATTATGCTTCTCATTGTCGTTTGGATCATTCCTATTGCCACACTACACAATAATTATAACTCACACTTGTGTAGCACAAAGTGTGTTCCATTTACATGATCCACTTTGGTCTTTGAACTCTGTAAGTTGGGTCCCAAGTACGGGACCAGAAGGATTAAGTGGTTTGCCCAAAGTGAAAAAGTAAGTAAATGATCTACCTGTAGGTCTCCTGACACTAAACTCACTCTCCCCTCTACCATGCTGCTGAGTCCTTTGTTCTGGTAATGCTGGGTCTTACAAGGAGCGATTTACTCACTTTCTCTGTAAATGTCTTTTATGATAAATGACATATATTACTGAGATGGCTAGGGTTGGTTGTTGTTTTTTAGAGAGGCAGAGAGAGGGGGACGGGGGAGGTAAGGGGCAGAGGGAGAGGGAGAGAGAGAATATTAAGTAGGCTCCATGCAGTACAGAGCCCGGCATGGGGCTCGATCTCACGGCCCTGAGACCAGAAGCTGAGACAAAATCAAGACTCCGATTCTTAGCTGACTGAGGACTCACATCCCCCTAGTTTTGGTTGTAAAGTACTTTTTCTCAATGTAAGGCTAGCTAGTTCATATGGAGATAGTGATTGACTTTGGCCTCACCTCCATTCAACTAAACTGGCTGGGGTTTTGATATCCTCTCGAGTACGTCAGGATGAAACAATCAAGACATGGTTTATTTATGTCCTACTATTTTAAAAAGTTAAATGATATATGTAAAAAAAATAAGCAAACAAAAATAGATACATTTTGTAAGTCCAATTAAAAATGGTATATACGTGCCTGGAAGACAAAAGATATTTTGTAAACTTGTGGAATTAATGAATGATTCAGAACCCGTTACCTTGGCTCCAAATTTTACCTTAGGGTAAAATTAGGGTGACCATGTTATCCAGAGATACCTCTGAGAGTGAAAGTGAGAGCTGTTATTTACACCACAGAAATATGTACACTGGGGCTGTCTTAGGCCAACCAGGACATACAGTAACCCTCCCTACAAATACTGAAAACCTTAGTTTCATTCTTAAAGAAGCTGAATAGGATAAAGATAAATATTCAAGCAAGTACAAAAAAAGATTAACGAGGATGCTAATAATACAGATGCAGCAAACACTATCTCTAAATTAAAATTTCCTACCAGACTTCTGTTTACATTAACTTTATCCAAATGCCTACCAAAATAAAAACAAAGACATGTCTTGCATTCACAAAGTGATTGCTCGTGTGTCCTTCCCAGAAATCAATAAACGAAATAAATGACAATTATTTGAATTACTTAACCCATACGACTAAGGCCATCTTTTAATGGCATGAAGCCAAGTTCTGGGGACAACATGAGCGTCTAAGGGTTAAAATAAAAGCACTGCACTTGAGAGTGAGCTAAGAATTGGGGCGCGCAGAGCATTTACAGTGGATTACTAAGCTTCCCAATCCACCAAAGAGCAAAGTCCAGTAATAGAAGACTCCTTTGTAGCTAACTAAAAATACATTGTCAGTGGATTTGTCCAGTTTTATGTATAAGCAATACTGCTTTCACCTGAACTAATACTAGTAGTCATATAAGCCCCTTATTGCCATGTGCTGCATTTTTTTTGCTAATCTTCAAGGATTTAGCTTCTTTGCCACATACCTCAGGGCACCAACTGATAAAGCTCTAACTCTCCATTTTTCCAGGACACCAGCAGTGCGGCCTTGCAAAAAATGAAAATCGCTCAAGAGATTTAAAGGGGAAATTTATTTTTAAAATCCTGACTTGAAGCAAAGAGGTGGATTTTTAAAAAGCTTATCTATAAAGAATCAGTTTAAATTTAAATTCTATCTTGGAACTCTTTCATGCATTCCAGCTTTAAAGTTTATCTTCTGACAGGGACTTTCTGCAAAGGTAATGGGCAGCTTTGTCAATATAATCTGGCCAAGTTTTTATTTTCTATTTTTTTAACGTTAAACTTCTTTCATTTAAAAAAAAAAAGTGTGCTAGAAAGGGTGGCAGCAAGTTCAGCGAATGTTAGTTCAGATACCATCTATGCTAATGGGTCAGTAAAATATCCCAGAAATAGTACTGATGAAGAGCTAATTTTAATAAGCTAACATTCTGGATGCGGAAATACGATGACCAGTGAGCACCTTGTTGTCTTTCTTAGCAATTAAGGTCTTTACATTAATTCAATTTAGAAACATGGTCTAAACACTGATAAACTGTTTAAGACATTCAAAAGGCAGAAGAAGTTCTACAGTGTGGTCAAGTATGACAAGTGGAATCCAGCAAGGGCAACTAAAACAGAACCCAGGCCTTCACTAAGCGCTCAAGTTCATTCACATGGAGACTTGGAGATGGCCTTTGTTAAACGTCTATACATTCAAACACACTCGTGTAAACGTTAAGTTACTGGTTTCCCCTTGGGACAGACAGTTATAAGAAACAGGAGGTGAATATCTCCCCTTTTCTATTGGGCTACTGTATTGACTGAAAGCCCTTCATTTCACTAGTTAATTATGAGAGCTGAGGAGAAAAGACTGGAAATGAGAGTGCATTACTTCAGGCAGAAGGGAAAACAATGACAACCTTTTGTTAAAGGCACAAACCAGTACAACTGTCTGTCATCCTCTAAAGAACAAACTGTTTAAATTCAATAAAAGATTATCTGAGGGCAAACGCTATGGGATTTGGGGATAGATTAAAGAAACATGAAACACTGTAGTTGTTCTGATAACTGGTCATGAAAGTGCAGAGGACGCCACTGTCTGTTCTTTGAAATACGGCGGTTGAAAAGGGGCTCTCTACGGTCTCTTCATGGACTATAATTTTCTAAAATCACGATGTTCACCTTACTCCCAAGTGTGAAACCATGTTTATCCTCTCATCGGCTCTGTCTGAGGTGACTGGCTGAGAAGGCCATTTTGGGTGACAAAGAACATAGGCTTCCCTCAGACAGACCTAGGGCCATGTCCCAACTCCTCCACCCAGCAGCTACAGCAAGCAAATCGACCTTTCTGTGCCATTTTTCAACTCAAAACAGCAGCCAATAGCATCAAACCCTTCTAGCTGTTGGGAGGATTAATTAGTCGAATTCTGGCCAGGTCTGGTGCCTGTACGCACTCACTAAGTAGCAGCTGCTACTATCATTTACTATCCGGGTTAGTTCATCCAATAATGGACGTTAGCTCAAAATAACATTCATCAACCAACAGGATAAAAATTGGGGGAATCCTTTATAGAACTTATGACCTTTCCATTACAAGCAAATCTCAATGGTCTGTGGGTTGATCATCAATATAATTGTCTAGTTGTAAGGAAATTCT
The DNA here is from genome assembly GCA_002007465.1 of Ailurus styani. Lineage (NCBI taxonomy): Eukaryota > Metazoa > Chordata > Mammalia > Carnivora > Ailuridae > Ailurus > Ailurus styani. Next base: position 1,090,287 of record LNAC01000414.1, on the reverse strand, counting down.
GGAGAGTCATCTTAAATGACACCAACTGGTCTTCACTTAGAGTTTTCCATGAGAAGGTAGAACAGAAGGCCTCTTTAAGCCAAACTATTCTTGAAGAAGGTATGAAACTACTGTTTTTAGGCAGAGGTGACCCATACTTTATGATGACGCTCTTTCCAGTACTGAATGGGAAGGAGACAGAGGGAAGGGAGCAGCGGGTCAGAGAGGTACGAAGAAATTGGTGAATAACTAGTAAGTGGCAGAGCTAGAATTTAGATCCAAGTCAGTCTGATTGCCAACGCCCATGATCTTCCTGGGCCAGCACTGGGCCGATTCATCCACAGGTTACGACAACATCATTTTTGGGATGACACTCTACCATGCCTTCTCAGATTGTAACCAAAAGCATAAAAACATATTTCTAAATCTAACAGGTGGATTTTGGTTTATGTCCTACACTGGGTTATATGGACAACTGTTCAATTCCACTAACAAATAATGAGATGTTTTCTTATTCAATTTTTTCACAGCAATCCTTCTTCCAAAAAAATACTTAAAATATCAAGAGTCAATTAGAATTAAAGTAGTCTTGTAACATTCATCTCAACTTCAAAAACCCACCATTGATAAATTAAGTCATGTGGTACGTATACTGACTGACACAAGCACAAATGGGAAACTGCAACTGATCTGAAAGGTTTTTCGCTGCTGAAGCTATCATGCCACATTTGCGACTGCTCAGCGTAACTGCTCTTAAATATGTTGTCCCTAAAAAGTTAGTTTGCTTCTATTTAAAAGCTCAGACTCCTAACCTTGATGAGTACATATTATTGCACATAAAGGGGAACACAAATTGTGCATAAGTCCCTACACTGTGGATTATTACCACTACTAGAGAAATTATTTTTCCTCCCGATGATGCAGCCACTAAGCCAGGTGCTTGCATACATTATTTCAATTAATCCGTTTCTATTTAACATAGGAAAGCACAGTGGTTAAGAAACATCAGTGACAGCATCTGAGAGCCTGGGTTGAAATTGTGGCTCCTGTTCAATCACTTCTGAGGTGTGTGATCGCGGGCAACCTTATTCATTTCTCCAAGCCTCAGTTTCTCATCTTAAAGTGATAACGATTACGGTATCTTCCTTACGGAGTTGTGATAAGAAATTAAACTTACGTGTAGTGTTTACATGGTGTTCAGCATATAGTAATTACTCGATAAATATTAACTATTAGTGTTTCCTGCTTTTCAATGAGTATTACCATATCCCCACTTTAAAGACAGAGTGCTGAAGGAGGAAAGAAACTAAAACAAATGCCCTGGATCTTAACTCAGATTTGCTGGATTCCAGAGCCCAAGGCTCCTTCAAACTACTACGCAGATCCCCATCTAACTAATGGTATCTTTATCGGTTCTTGTATTGATAAATGCGGGTGGGGCTGGTAAAAACTTCATAGGCGTGTTAAATAAATATGGGCAGATTTTTTTTTCTGTCATTAAAACACTGCCCTTGCTTGCTGATCTGGGTCAATGTCTGTGAGAGTTGCTCCAGTGGGCTGGTCAGGATGAGAAGGAAGGACACCACGGCCTCATTTTTGTGACAAAAGACATTTTCTTGGGAGAGCTAAGATGTGCCTTATTTTGATCTGTGGATATGTAAGGGGATTTTGAAGCCCTATGTGACCCAATTTCAGGTATACTTTCATTTACACGTACGGCTTGATGCTCAGGGAGGAACAAGTGGAGTTGAGAGAGAAGTCAAGGTTTATGTTAATGTCTCAATTTCTGTATCTTGTCAGTGGCATCTGCGTGGGCTGGACTGGCCTCTACCCTCTCCTCTCTCCATAAAGAGCTAAACTTTAAAAGAATGCTTAGGAAGGAGAAATAATTTTTCACCGCTAAGCACAGCTGACGCCTCCCGTCATACATAAGTTAGCTAATCTGGTCCAATGAAGGGGCAAACTCTTTGGTTTCTACATTTGATGGGTTGATTCAAAAGGAATTAATAACACTTGCCTCCATCCTCAGCATGCTCCACCTTGGGCATTTACTTATGTGCCAAACACAGTACTGAGCATGTCTCAGATGTAATCTCATTTATTACTCACAAAACTTGCCCAGTGTCACACAGCTTGAAGAGTCAGGATGTGAACTCACATTTAACTCTAGAGACAATACTGCTTATTCTTTTTGAAGACCTTCTAAGATAGCCAACTTTTATAAACTTTTATCTTTTGTCATTCATCTGAGCCTTAACCCATCAGACGTGATACAAGGACTTTGTATTCTTCTGTTAGGTATAATCTAGCAACTCGTAACTGAGCCTTCACCTCTAACCAAGGTAGTCCTAGGGAAGTTCCTTTCCCAAAGTTAGGTAGAATCTGTGGAAAGGTGAGGATTGCTGTTACAAATCTAACCTGATGGGCTTTACTCAAGTTCATAATGGCCATTGAAATAACTCCATTGGCTTTCTGAAGTTAAGATGGTGATGAAGCCAACAGTACCCTGTTTGATCTGCTGAGGCTCAGCTGCCAAGGTGCTAGGTCCATGATGGGTAAGTGCTCGCTGCTGTCGGGCAAGATCTCCAGCAGTCAACATTTCGAAACCGTGAGTAGTATCTCTGTGTCAGTGACCTGGCTTCTGCTGGCTGTGTGACCCTGACCTTGGACAAGTCGTCCTCTCAGACTCACTTCCTCGGCCACAAATGATATTGATTGGTAACAATACTGCTGAACCTCAGGCACAGGTGTGTTGGGAGGAGAAAATAAGGAATGTGCAAGTGCCAGGTGCTGCATAAACATAACAGAATGGTAAGATGATTTTTAAAATGGAAACAACAGTTGGAGTTCGTGTCTTGTTAACTTGCTGATGTTTAGTTATTAATATCAGGATTTCCATTCTACTACTTTATATTTTGGAATAGCCAAGGGGGACAGAAAAAGCATAAAGTTAGGCAGAAAAATGTGAGCGATGCCGTTACTGCTTATCAGCTAAACCAATTTTTCTAGGTAAGTTTGAAATTTGAAATACTGCAAAAGTACCAGTAATAGGTCTGCCGTGTGTCAAATACATCTTATTTTATTATGTGGAAAAAATGACTGTGTGTTATTTTCCAGCCAACCTCCAAGAGGTTTGCTTCCAGAGGGGCAGGGAAAGGGTCTCTAAGACTCTGTGTGCATGACACCATGAATACTTAGACATTGTTTCAGAAAGTTTACAAGAAATGTTCAGACCAACCAGTCGATCACGGTAATCCAAGGAACCATGAACTGAAGAGCAAGGCCGTAAAAGCAGAGGTCACACCCTGGGCCCGAGGCTTGAGGTCCCCGTTTCTACAAAACTGCGGGATATAGACCGGCTTCCGTGGCTGTACTCTAGGAGAGCCTGATTTACTTACACTGTAAAATATCTGGAATTATTTTCTGCCCACCAGCCAGGCTGCCCGATCAGCCTAGAGACTCAGAAACACATCCTAATCTTATTAAAGCAGAAAAGAGAAGGGTAAGAGATGTTACAGAAAGGAGTAGACAGTCCTAACCTTAAACACTTACAGACATGGCTCACCGAAAACAGACACGAATCCTCCAGAAGGGCCTCCACAGGCCCCGCTGTCCTCTGAGAACAGTGCCACAGTTCCGCATGCCCTGAGAGAGATGGATGCTTTTTTGGGGCCTCTAACAATTTGGGCACAAACCAGTGTGCGGCACCCTTGATAATTACACAAATATTATTTACAGTTTAAGGGGAGAGATGTTTTTAAACCGCCAGAGACTACTTAGTCTATCTGCTTACTAGAGGGTTTACCGTCTGCAATTAGATTCTTCTTGGGCGAGGAATGTGCAACATTTTTTTAGCACCGAGGGGGCTTGGTTCCAACTGTGTGGGTCTTAGAATTAAAATTAAACCTCATCACCACGTTACGAGTATCTTCCCGTTTGACCTACGGGCAAGGCCCACCTGGAACGGACAGAACCACGGGCCCTGTCTACCTGTCCGTGGTTTTTCAGCCCGACCGCGTCCAGACATGGCAAGGAGCTTACTTTTTCATGCCTGTGCTTGTCCTTTTCTTTTTCTCTCTTCTCTCTCTCCCTCTTCTCTCTCTCCCTTTCCTTGTCTTTCTTCTCCTTCTCCTTCTCTTTCTCCTTCTTCTTCTTCTTCTCCTTTTTGTCCTTTTTCCTTTCTTTCTCCTTGGGCTTCTCTTTTTCTTCGAACAGTTTTTCAGGGAGCACCGACGACAGAGCAGGCAACGTGGTGGAGACCCTGGCGGCTGCCGTGGGGCTGAACAAGGGCAGCGGCGTGTCCTTCGGGGGCAGCACCAGGGGCCCAGGGGCCACTCGGGGCCTCTCGTCCCGCCCCTTCTCTTTAACCTTCTCCCGGTCTCTCTTATCTTTATCCCTTCTGCCCCGGTCTCGGTCTTTCTTCTTATCTTTATGCTTCTCTCTCTCCTTCCTCACTATTCCATCTTTCAATCTCACTTTTGGATCAACATCCTCAAATTCTTTTATTTTAAACTTATAGGGATCTGGTTCTTCATCTTTAAGAAATTCCTTCCAGGGGTACTTGGCCTCCTTGCTGCTCTCCTTCTCCTTCTCTTTCTCTTTCCCTTTGTCCTTCTCTTTATTCTTCTCTTTGTTTTTGTCTCGTTCCCTCTCCTTATCTCTCTGTTTCTCCTTCTTCTTCATTTTGGTCTTCAGTTCCTTTTTCAACTTCTTTTTGACTTCCACGGATGAAGGCAGCTTGGTTTTCTCCTCATACACCTTGTGCAGAGGTTCAGGGGTGGGAGGAGAGATGGAAGGAGAAGAGATGTAGGGAAAGCCGGGAGGCAGGGTGGGAGGGGCCCCCATTTTTGCTTTCCGCACAACCTCATCGATGGACGCGTCCATTGTCCACGAATTGTCAGAACTTGAAGTTCCGCCTGAAAGAGGCAGAGGAGTGGATCCTGACTTAGTGAAATTGTTGGAGGAGGTGGAAGCTTTTGGAGTAGTACATTCTGAACCTGAAATCCTCTTAGGGCTGGTAAAAATGTCTCCTTCGGATTCTGATCCCGAAGAAAACTCGAAAGGGTCTGGCTCTCGCTCGGCACAGGCCCGTGCGATCACAGCGTCGATGGAGTCATCGATGGTCTTATCCGTCACGGCCGCCTTCTTCGGCTGGTTCTCGTTGTTGAGTTTCCCAGGATCTGGCGGGGTCTGTACCTGTTTTACCTGAAGGGTCTCTTTACTAAGTTTCTCATTTATCATAGCTGAAGGAGTCCTATTTGGTGTTTCTGGTCTGACAGGTGCTTGGGGAATATGAGTCATCACCTTGGGACTCTTGGGGCTTTTGGGGCTCTTGGAGCGACCAGGAGATTTCTTCTCTTTGGATATAGTTTTTGGTGACCGAATAGGACTTCCGACCATTGCTGGTGACTGCGTAGTTTTCGGTGATTTAGTCTTCTGTCCCGGAGAACTAGTTTTAGTCTTTGTTTTCGGTGTAAATGACTTTGTTTCTAATGGTTTTGTGATTGGCATTTGTGATTTTGCGACCGGTGCCAACATTGGTGGCTCTGGCGACGGAGGGGCTAGGTCTGTACTGTCCTGGACATGGACTGGAGAAAGCATTGGCGGAATCTTCTGGGTGTTTATCGAGCTGAGGGGTTCTCGTGCTTCCAATACGACTACGTCCAGGGTGTCCCCTTTGGTGCTTAACAGCCGTGGTCGCTTGATGGCAGGCATTTCTTCAGCTTCGGGACTATCCAGTGGTCTCTTGCCCAAGAAGTTCTCATCATTAATGATTTCCTCCTCCTCCAGTTCATCATCTTCTTCCAAGGGAACTTGCATGGCTTCTGCGGACGTACCGCCATCAGTGGGCACCTGCTCTTCTTCTTCTTCTGGTAAAGGAAAAGGAAAGAGCCGTTAGTGGAATATACACAAAGTCCTAACAAATAACAGCAATGGCTTCAAACATGATTTCTAGGAAAGACAGGAGTTCACTGACAGTGTTTAGAGAGGAAGGAAAGTGGTAGACCCTCAAGGATCTTCCAAACTCACACACCATCGTTCCCTGAAGAGTGGCGATCAGGGATAGCAGATATCCAGACTGATTATTTTCAAATGGTTTGGCCCTATATTCAGGATCTGGAGTCTGCTAAGTATTTCCTGTTTGTCTCGTGCTTCCTTAATTATTTTCCTAACCTGACTAAATACTGCCTTTCCCTTCCTTCTTCCTCTTGTGTATGGGGGTGCATACGTGTGTGCCTCTGCCCCACATACCTCTAAAGATCAAGAGATGGGTTATTATAGGACTACTACTTCAGAAATGACAAAAAAGAATACATTTTTAAGGACTCTTATAACAAACGCTAATTCTTGGAGTTTAGAAAATGCAAGCCTCCAACCTGGATACAATTCATATACTACTTACGTCTTCTGTTCTGTTTGCTCGACGTCAGCCACTTTGAGACACAGTGTGGTGCGATGGCAAACATACTGGCTTTGGCATTACAGAGATGGTGTTTCCGCTAGCACTCTGGTAGTATGGAGCAACAGGCCTTAGGCACTCTCTTAACCTCTGGAGCCTATTTCCTGACTCTTCGAAAGGGCCTAATGTTACTGGGCCTGCCTACTTGACAGAGTTAATTTAAGATCACATTATTTCCTTTTACACGTATTAACGAAGCATGTTACAGTTTAGCATGGGGACACAATGTATGTGTACAGCACATGGCAAGTGACTGGCACCATAAGACAGGTAAAGAGCTATGGCAGTTCAAAGCAGAAACCGATTATCGCAGTATTAAAGATCTAAGGAAGATTTCACTAATTAGGTAGTGTTTTGGATATTTGGAGACTAGGAATGGTGAAGTACAGGATGAAGGAGCAGATGGCAAAGAGAGGGAGGTGGAACACAGGAAACCAGGGAATAATTCGTCCGGCAAGCAGGGCGCAAGATAGTACAAAGTAAGTTTACTAAGGCTGAATCCAGATCCTAGAAGCCTTGAATTCCAGAAAGACTGTATGATCTTTATTCTACTGGTAGTTTGGACCTGTTGAAGATTTTTAGACAAGGAAGAAAAATCACAGGGTATACGTTAGCAAATTCTTCTGGAAGGAACATACATGATGGATGGGAGGTAACATAGAAATGGAGAGGTAACAAGTTAGGGGTTACTGAAATGATGCAGGTAAGTGACAACAGGGTCTGAACTGGAACAGTGGTAACACAAGGAAGCAACAGACATAGATGAGAGTTTGAAGATGGAATGAATGGAATCTAATACGTAATTAGTTCTAAGAATGGAGAATGGAGTCAAGCACCATCTCAAGGCTCTAAGCCCTGGTGAGTGAGCAATGAAGTCATTAAGAGACATAAAGAAGTAAAGAAGGAAGATGATTATTACTTAGCTCAAGCCCTAGACACGGAACAGTTGGGTGAACAGTTAATGATGCCTAACACCAGACAAATTTGAGACCTAAGGACTGTTAGTTAGAATGACTTGAGAACGACACTATCGCCCATCCAGGCACTGAAGTGGAAACCTCATTCCAGACTCCTGCTTTCCTTTGATTCTCCATTTCTGCATTGTGAACACAGTTTTCTGCTGCATGTCCTGGGACACGCTCTCTCCATCCCTACTACTGTTTGTTGGAATCCTCAGTACCTCCTCTCTGTACTTCTAACTAGTCTCTTTCCCTCCAGCTCCCATTTTTCACGTCACCTTACGCCGATCTTCTGAAACCACAAATCCGAGCGTGTGACTTCCCACCTCAAGAACCTTTCATAGGTCCCTACGGGACTACTTTGCCAAAGGAGTTCCTTAGAGCCTGAGGGTTCTGTGGAGCCCCTTTGGAGGCACCGCACAGTGCAGACTGGGGCTGCTATCCTCTATCAAATGGAATGGTTACCCCTACAGTTATCTATTTTAACTGCTGAGCTTCCAGAAAAGCTTTTGTTGTGAAGCTAAACAGGTTGAAAACCAGTATTCTAAGATGTAAAATTAATCCAAATTTCCCAGCGCTACCTACACTGCGTGCCATCACCTGATTCTGTAATTCAGCTCCCCCTTCCCTGCTCCCTGAGCGCGCTGCCTTTCCAGCCAAGCAGGCTGATTTGCACTTCCCCTAGGACACACTCTACGCCTCTGCACATGCAGCTCCCTCTGCCTGCAAGGCTCTGTGCCCCCACCCCACCTGGACACTTCGGTAACTATCTCTTCTTAGCCTCCAATCATGGGTTCCATCTTCTGTGACACTTTTCCGTAGCATCTAGAAATGGGCACCCACCCACTTTGGGCTCGACCGTACTCTGGTGATACAAGCAACAAGCAAGTCTAGAATATTTACTATCTGGCTTTTTACAGAAACGTCTTCAGATTCCTGTCCTAGATCTACTCTATTCAGAAAAACTGAACAGCCCCTTCCAACCCGGTCTTCATCAGAACGACAAGACAGACTGCGAATCTGCTACCAGACAAACATGAAAAAATGGGAAAGAAGAGAGCTTTAGGATATTATCCAAGCAAAGGAATAAAACATTTTAGAGTACTTATTACCATTTTTTTCTAAATTCCAAAGAACCTCCTCCTACCTGACAGAAATTTTCAATACCAACGATGCCAAAGCAGAAAGAGGAAGGTTCAGCTGAGTGGGGGGCCTTCAGAATATGTTAAAGCATGTCTTGTTCTCCTACCTCAGAGGAGCACTTGGACTAGATCAGCTCAGGGAGGGCGAGTCCCCCCCGAGAGGGCCTCGGGTGGATGTCCTGGGACGGCAGAGGGATTGCTCTGATGGAAGCAACCCCTAGGAAAGGAGCTCCCAGGACCACCAGGAAGAGAGTTAGCTGTAGGTCCTCCAGATGAAAGGCCTGTTCTTTGTTTTTGTTTTAGCTAGAACAACTAGAGTTCAATAATCAAAGTACTAAATAATAATACTGGTCAATAATAGATACACATTATAAAGTTAACCCTACAATCCTTTTTGAGAAGATAACAAACAGAAAACAAAAAACACCCCAAAAAACAACTCTTCTCACTATAATCTCTGAAACCCCACATAACAGTGTAAGTCCTGAGTTAACATTCAGGTCAACATTCACCTCTTCCATCTGGCCTAAAAACTCTATCCTGCAATGAAAGCAATCCAGAGCTGCTAGGTACACTTTTTAAGGAGAACAGATATTTTAGTAAGGGATGCTACTTCTGGGCAAGTGTTACTGTGCATGCTGCTAAAGGTATGGTAAGGAATTATTAACAGAATTGGTATTTGTATTCTGCTTGTGTTAAAGTTTGGCTAACGTTAACGGTGATAAGGCTTTTGATTTGATTATCCTTCGTGAGAGAATTTATTCAAAACTGTGATATCTGTTATAACTAATCATTAGTGCTGTCATTCGTCAAAGAATACCATAAATTATAATATAACTCTTACACTTCTAGGAGAAAGAAAAGATATTGACAATAGGAAAAGAGACATATGAAGAACCACACTTAAACCAGTACAGGAGCCTTTATTTTCAAAAAAATGTCAAATCTCTGGGAAAGGCTCATGCCCACTATCAACCTTGTTCTTCATATAAATTCACTGAAGTGTGTGTGTGTGTGTGTGTGTGTGTATTATATATTATATATATATGCTATAATTCAATCTATAATTATAAATTATGTAAGTGCTATGATCCAATCTAAGGAAAACCCACCATATTAAAAAGTAACTTTTCATTCTGCCAGAGTTTTGCACATGTGGTATGCTTTCTCATTTGTCAAAAAAAGGAAATGATGGGAAATAATGTGAATGACTCAGCGCAAATTTATCACCATGGTCAGAAATACAATTTAAAAGAGACACTTAACGGGTAGCAAATTCTGTATCTTATCGTAAGGTATGAAAAAAGAAAGAGACAGAGAGGATCTTTCAGGTGTCTTCTCATTTAAGCAATCATTGATTCCAAGTCAACATTTGATTGCAAAATTATTTTTTAACTTTTTAATTTGAAATAATTTCAAAGTTACAGAAAAGTTCCAAGAACACTACAAAGAACTTATAAATACCCTTCACCGAGTTTCACCAAAGTAACGTTTTCCTTTAGTGTGTGACCGACTACAGAACAACGGTCAAGTTCCCTTCTACTTACAGATCAGAAATAAGATGGGTCCCTGGTAATGTCCATCCTTTTAAAAGTTCCACAGATGTTGATGCAGGTAGGGGAGTCACTCCAAACTCCACTCCAATTTTTCTTCATTAATGACACAAATAAATAATCCATACTCGCTACATTTCCCAGAGGAGTAATGAGGAAAACATGCTTCTTTACCAAACTTCTCAAACAAAAGACAAAACAAGGCAATGAGGCCTGAATACACCAAAAGGCTTTTTAATAGGTTAATTCTAAGCTACCATAAATATTGACTTAGAACAAAATATCTTTTTAAGTAGAACAATAAATGCCTTTAAGGAAACACTATATAATCTAAAAACCTCATAGACATTAGGGGGAAAAAGGAAATTGTTTTCATACGGCACTGAAAGCTTTTTATCTCATTAACTACACAAATGCATGCAACTTTAAAATTTAGTGGCGTGATCTCAAAATAGGCAGAAACTATACTTGCATTTCTAAACTTTAAATACAGGGACAATAAAATGCTATCTGTATGTATTTCACCAAAAATTCAGTGTATTTAAACCTAGATTTCTTACTTTTTTTTTGAAATATACATGCAGAAATTTCTAGCAATTATGACCCAAACTTAACGTATTTTCTCACTAGTTTATGCATCCTACTGTTTTTAAAATAGATTCCTCTTTTATTAACAAATATGAAAGTATTTATTCAAAATGTATATTTTTTCAAAAAACACTTTTCTATCTGGATAATACTGTCACCAGTTCCTTGAAGGGACTCACTTTTTTTTTCTTTTAAAGATTTTATTTATTCATCTGAGAAACAGATACAGAGAGAGAATGAACAGGGGGAGAGGGAGAAGCAGGCTCCCCACTGAGCCAGGAGCCCGACATAGGGCTCGATCCCAGGACCCTGGGATCATGAGCTGAGCCGAAGGCAGACGTTTAACCATCCGAGCCACCCAGGAGCCCCAAAGGGACTCACTCTAGCTATTGTTCATTCACTCACTTGTCTACTGGGTGTCTCTGAATGTCCCTGTGGTAAGTCTGATCCTCCATGAAGTCAAATAGGACATGATTTCCCATCCTTAAGAATCAACCACATTTTGTGGTCATCAGCTCAAGTGCTGCGGCAGGGATCGGTATAAGGTACACATACATCCACATCCCGGGAGGTGAGGACCAGGCGGGCGAGAGGGGTTCAGACAGAAACCATGTGTGGCATCTGTTACCAGGGTCATGAGTCCACCTCGCTGACGCTCCGACATCTAAGTTTTCTCATCTGCAAAAGCTCAGTATTGACATCTGACCCCTCCTTGTAAGAATGGAGGGTCTTTTTATTGTGGCCATCTCCACACAGAGCCGACTGTACATGTGGGATGATCTAAAGGGCAGGACAGAGGTATTTCTGCCCCTAAATTATTCCACGGACTACACGCAACAGTGCTTGGCATTCTGACCACTAAGTTTATGTCTTGGAAAAGGTGGCATCTTTAAAATGTTGCTGCCAAAATATTGTTAAGGCTGTAAAGCTAACAAGTGAATGACTCTCCCCTATACTTTTTGAGGTAAGGAGATTGAGAAAATGAAACGTAACTGAAGTAACCTGATTGGAACGCTGGGGACAAAGCGGGTTTAGAGCACGGGGTACTGGCGGGGCAGCTGGAAGTGGTGAGTGGACCCTGGGCGCCTGGGAAAGACAGGAAGAGTAGCTACACAAAAACAATCCACAGCAACACTTTATTTTTAGTTCCAAATGAGGCTAAAAAATTTTTTTAAATCCCATCTACGGGCCCTCATAAAATATTTTTCAAATGGTGCTGTCTATAATGTAACAGAAATTAGGCCCTTAAAACACAAGTCTGTGTGTAAGTGGGTAGGTATTTTTTAAATAAACCTATTTACTTAAAAAAAAATGAAATTACTAGCAGAGACAAGACAATTAGGCAGTGACAATTCATATGGTACAACCAATCAATAACACCATAAATTAATAGCAGAGTGAAGATGATGTGTTATAAATACTTAGACACACACTGACCTGTAAAAAAGCACTATTTGCCTAACATTCTGCACAATAAAAAACTAAAATGCTATATAAGCAAGCCAACCTGAAATGACACCTAGTATTATAAATGGCCTAATCTATATGTTAATGCTGTTGTATCACATAACTGCAGCAAGACTAAGATAACAATATGACTTTGGGGTTTCTATGGCTACATCCTGGGCTAACGGGCCTGAAGGGGCTGGCCGCTGACACCGCACAAGCATTCTGAGTGCTTCTTTTTGGTTATTTATGATATGATTTATGATAACGACAACATCTCCTATTTTCTCTCCTCCTCAGGTACAATAAATTGCTATCGTTAATCACCCTTCTTGGTTCAACTATGATTACAATAGCATAATAGGGCCTAGCTATGGTAATGGTGTGGATTTTTTTTTTAAAGGAATAAATACAAGATCTCTTCAGACAACGTCACTATCTCTAATATTTTAATCAACTTCCTTTAAGTCTTTCGGAATACATTCTATTACAACTAAGATTCCCTACCAAGGATGCAGGCCCTTCGTGCAAATCAAGCACCATACATTTGTAAATCACTGCCTCCCTGATTTCCTCAAACTTACTATACTAGTAAAACCATGTGCGCTATATTGTAATAGTGACACAGTTTCTTTTCCAAGACAAACGATGGCAGTTTTTTCTTTCATATATCGATGAAACTAATCTTACTGCCGTTTTTTTTCCCCCAGGACCAAACAAATTAGGCAAATTAGCCATTTGTCTATCAGAAGGCCAATAGTAGAGAAACTTTGCAATCACTCAGACACATGTGACCTGCCTTTGCCAACGATTGGCTATGAAGTTGCTATACCTTTCTGAACTTCCATTTCCTTTTATGCCAGTTAGGGTTAACAGAAAAGTACTACCTCTTTGGTTTCTGAGAGACAAGAAGACAAAGTATGAAAAGAATCCAGCCAAGTGCTTAATAAATGAGTTAGAGTATAAAAACAAAAGATAAATTCTTGCCCTCTCCACATCGATGCCTTTTCCATGGGCTCCTCATCAAGAAGGAGAGCCTACTTGCTGTGGCCAATGGGTCAGAGTTGGCAAATGAGCATAAGCAGAAGTCTGAAAACCACTTGTATACTGGGGCTGGCCCTCTGGCTGCTCATGGGAAACCTGCAACCACCCCCACGTGACTGAGCCGAGGTTAGCTTGCTAGAGAAGGGTATGCCTTTGAACCCCAGGCCAATCATCAGATACATGAGTGAGGCCATCCATGACCGGGTGATTGCAAATGTGCAACCAAGCCCAGCCCTGCACAGCTGAGCCAACCCCACACACCAACCCACAGACTTGTGAGCCAAGGCACAGTTGCTATTATTTTTAGCTACTCGATTTGGGGGTGGCTTGCTACACAGCAACATGTTAATCATGTATTCACATACACGTGTACAATGGACTCATGTCATTTGCAGTGGTTCCGTTCTACAAAGGGGCTGTGAACACTAAATTAGCAGAAATGGAACCGCGGCTCCCATGGGAAATATAAGGCTAGGTTCCTGTGAGGCTCCTGCCACTATATTTTTGTCAGCAGATCAATACATAGCCTTGTTTTATGTCATTTAATACATGCTGTTGATTCTTTTAACACTGAACTCATTTTTTTTAAAGATTTTATTTATTTTTTTGACACAGAGAGAGAGATTACAAGTAGGCAGAGAGGCAGGCAGAGAAGGAAGCAGGCTCCCTGATGAGCAGAGAGCCCGATGCGGGCCTCGATCCCAGGACGCTGAGATCATGACCTGAGCTGAAAGCAGAGGCTTTAACCCACTGAGCCACCCAGGTGCCCTGAACTCATTTTTTATAGCACTGTAGTTCACACCTGAACAAAGCTGATCTGACACAGGTATTTTTTCCATAAGGCACAGCCTGGCCTTCTGACACTTGGGAACACTACCCAGCACTTCAGCATACGTGCCTGGGGCCGACTAAAACAGCACAATCACCAAAAAAAAAAAAAAAGGGCAAAAAATGTGAGAAACATGGTAGAAATCAACCATGGAAATGACACTTGCTTACAGTATGAGACCTAAAGCAACAAAGCAGAGTTGTTTGGACTCAGCTAGAAACATACACGTTGGGCAACTCAAATTCTTAGCCACACTTTGCCTGTCTGTGAGCGCCTGTGACAGCATCAGGCACGCTGAAATTTGGGGCTACATACATGTTTTAGTGAGCAGGTAAAACTGCAAATACGGAATCCTTGCATAATGAGGAGCAACTATATATAATTATATGGCTATAAATTCATCAGCATCAAATACTTATATGGACTATGGGTTTAAAAGAAAAGATTCTATTTGAAAGTAATTCCAGTCCTCAGAAGGCATTTAATGAAGAGATTAAATATGCCTTAAGAACTGGAACACTGTGACCGTACCTGGCAAGGCATTTTTTCCAAACCCAAACTGGGATATATTTCGGTCTAAAGTTGTCGGAGTACTAGCTACGTGCAAACTTTTCTGCTTGCGCCACATGACCATTCTTTGAATTTCTGGAACCTACCAAGCTCTTTCCCTTCTCAGCATCTTTACAGCCACAAATTCTGTTCCTCTCTGCTAGGAACACCCTCCCCTTTGTTATTTCCATGCTTGCCTCTCTTTCTCACCCTTTAAATCTTAAGCTTACAGTGCTGCTTTCTCAAAAGAGTATTCTTTGGTCATTCCCTATCTCCAAAACAAAGAGTTGCAACTTATAACTGATTCTTACCATTTTCTAAGCCCCACCAAGACAGGAACCACATTTGCCTGTAGCTGCTAAGCAATCATCCCAGGCTGATAATATTTTTTTCAGCAGTATGACTAATCGAAAAAATAATACAACTAGTTACCAGATTTTATTGATTCTAAGTTCTTAACATGTAAAAAAAAGTGTCCATCTCTGAAGTTGGGATATGTTTTATAAGCACAGCATCTTGTCTCTGTCGGACAAGTAATAATAGTGATACAGGTCATCGCCTGCCTATGGGTGAACCTGTTCTTCTTGGTAAAATGACTGGACACTGCAACTCGTAGACGTTTCAGACAACAAACCACTTAAAAATGTGAAGAAGACATGTCTGTTCTATGCAGTTAAGAAGTAACATTTTATATGATAAGAAAGAACCGTTTCTTAGTCTTATTGGCAACTGCGGTTTTTTTTTCTTAGTGGTACAGAAAAGAATGGTGCTTCTTACCACTGACGATGTCTTAGGGTCAATGAAATGTGACAGTTCTTCCAAATTATAATTAAATGCTTACTTATATTCCTTCTCTAGAACCCAGAGAAACTGTTTTAAACTATTAAAGCAACAGTAAACTGGATAAACCTAAAACCCAAGGGCCTAAGAAGGGAGGACTTACAAACTGTGACTCAATGAGAACGGCTTGGATTAGTGGTGATTTGGTTGTTGCCCTATGTTCTTCATTTTCTTTCCCTTCCTGTCCTTACTTACATAAGACATCCCTTCATCAGTTAGAGCTTCTACACAATCCTTTTCACTAGACTGAACTGGCTCATGACCTCTGCGTTTAGATGCATGCTTTTTATTTCAAGTCCATACTTTATTATTAAGGCAGTGTTTCATTATAGAGGAAACAGCAATGAACTAGAAATCAACCCTGGTTTATGGAACCAGGGTTTTCCTGTTCTTTGTGCAGATGAGCACAAGAGTCTTCCACTGTACACACACACAAAAATACTGTTGACCCTACTTGCGTCACAGGATTATCATGCACGGTCAGTAAAAACAGTGTGAAATCTTGTTGAAAAGTGTCCCCATGGCCATAGGTTGTCAATGGCAGTCCCTTGCAGCTACTCTCCAGTCACCCGGCCCCCAGCAGGAGCCATCCATGGGGAGGAGCCGCTCCTGCGCTCACTCTTCCTCTTCCTCCCCTGACTACACAGGTATGATGCCAGAGACTTCTTCAAAGCCCTGAAAAAGGCAGGCTCAGAATAATTACACAATGGCTGTTAAAAAGGAAGATTAGAAAGAAGACCAAATTCAGGATGACTCCAGTTTGAAATGATAAGAGAAACCATCAGTTCAGTACCAAGTGATAAATTTGATGGGGAAGGAAAACAGTATTTAAGCTTCTAGATTTTATTGTCTCATTCCATCAAACCCGAAGATCCTCATATTTAGGAGACAGCCTATAATATCTGCTGCTGGTCTCTCAAACTTGGTGATTTGAAACTAGCAAAAAATACCCCAAGAAGCCATCCATTATTATAAGCCACAAGCACATCACAATGGTATAAAAATTACTAGAAAATGTTATGAAATTACAATCAACTCTTTCCTGGCAGGGATGAAAGGTAGGGAAGGGGAGCCAAGAGGCTAATCAACTTGGGAGTAACAGAGAGTCACTGTATACTTCAACTACAGATTAAAAATTCTTAAAAATCAGAACTGAAGGTACTGTATATAACAATAAACTACTTGGAACGTCACGTAAGCTTTCTTTGATGAAAGTATGTCAGGAAGTCACAATGTTTCAGGGATGAATGTCTCGGTAAAGCGCTGCCGTGACTTTGCAAATAAATAGTTCTGACTACCAAAAGCTAACATGACTGCTTATTCCCCATTAAGGCCACAGGATGGGTGAAGCTGGAGAATCTCCCTACTCAAAGGCCTCCAACGGCTTCCAGTCATAATGAGATGAAGATCCCACCGCCTACTGTGGCTCACCATGGCCTATCAGGATCTTGCTCTGCCCTGACCCTCTGCTTCTCCTCTCCAACCACACTGGCTGGCCTCTTCTCGGCATTCCTCAAACTTGCAGTGCAGCTTCCCACTACTCTCTCGATGGCCAGGAATGTTCTTCCTCCAGGTCTTCTCATAGCCGCTTCTCTCATTTTGTCTAGGTTTACAAGGTCTTCTCCAATCACCCACCTTCTGTGACCTACTTGCCTCCCAAGGACTTTTGTGCCCTGTTTTACGTCCATTGCAGTGACTCCCGCTTAACATTAAATTATTTATTTGCTCAGCTATTTTTGTCTCACCCACTAGAATGTAAGCCTTCTGAGGGCAGGGCCTGTGTCTTCCAGATTGTATTCCCAGTGTCCAAGCCAGAGGGGGGCCCCTAATACTCGTTGAGCAAAAAGCTCATAGTGACCACATGGTATTTCCCGAGGGGGTGGCTGAAGCTGGGAGTGTAAGAAAGGTAACCTGAGGAAATATACAGTGTGTGAACAGCCAATAAGCTGGAAGAAAACCAGAAGAGAACATATAAGCAAGTACAAGAAAGAGTTTCGACAAGAGGGGCGCCTGGGTGGCTCAGTGGGTTAAAGCCTCTGCCTTCAGCTCAGGTCATGATCTCAGGGTCCTCAGATCGAGCCTCACATCGGGCTCTCTGCTCGGCAGGGAACCTGCTTCCTCCTCTCTCTCTGCCTGCCTCTCTGCCTACTTATGATCTCTCTCTGTTTGTGTCAAATAAAATTAAAAAAAGTTTCGACAAGAAAGGAGTATTAAGTTGTGCCAAAGATCACAAAAGCATTCAGCACACCACAGCCCTCCAAAGTTATTATGCTCTATGATAAGTGCTATGAAATAAATAAACAGGATAAAGTCCTAGAAGATAGCAACTAAGGAGGCAGCAGCGAGAAAGAGTGCCATCTTCTTTGGTAGAATGAAGACGTGATCTTAATATTGATTAAACACAGATCTGAATAATTAGAACAGCTAGGCAGAGACATACCAGAGGGAAAGTATTCTCAGCACAAGGAACAGCATGGAGAAGAGCCATATTTAGAATGAGGTTGTATGTTAGAGGCACTGAAAGGAAACCAGTGTGGTCAGTGTAACGTGAGAGGGAATGGGACTGGATAGGTGGATGCGGCTTCACAGGTCACGGTCAAGAGTTGCTTTTGTAAGTCTGATCTGGCTTTTTTTTATTAGTGTTTTTTTTTAAAGATTTACTGACTTATCTGGCGGGAGGAGGGGCAGTGGGAGAAGGAGAGAGAGAATCCCCAGCTGACTCCACACGGAGCACAGAGCCTGATGCGGGGCTCCATCTCACAACCCTGAGATCATGACTTGAGCTGAAATCAAGAGTCAGACACTCAACTGACTGAGCCCCCCAGCACCCCCCATCTGTTTTGGAAAAACGTTACTCAGCAGCTGTGAAAAGAATATGAAGTAGGTCGCTGGTGACCTGAGTGCACAGCTTCAGTCTGGTGGTGCAGGCAAACACCGCAGGGCAACTGTGGGCCACACATAAAGCAGTCTCATCGCTTCGCTCACCCGACAAGTACTTGTGACAATCTTACAACCGGCAACACAGACGTAAGCGGACAAAGCCTAGGCTTCTCTTCTCATGGACTTCGCCTGCTGGTAGGGTGGGTAGGCCACAGACAGACACAAACGAAGTCATAGTGATGAAGTGCTAAGAAGACAACAAAACGGAACAGATTGCGGGTTGGAGCGGGGAAGGGCTACTTTAGAAAGAATGGTCACAGAGGAAGGGACATTGTAGTTGTGACCAGACTCGTGAGAAGACTGCGGTCATGAGATGAGCTTTTGTATGAGCACTGTTGGGGAGAAAAGAGAGCAAGGCAAGGCCCTGCTGTGGGAACGGACTGGCGGGTTCAGCACCCGGAAGCCAGGTGCTGGGGCCGGAGGGGAAGCCCGTGGGGGAGGCCGGCACGCAGGAGCTGGGGCCGCCTTGTCTTCTGTGCCCGGTGGGCCGGAGTGTCTGAGCACAACGGGAAGCCATGGGCCAGCTGGAAGCAGGGACGCTTGATGAAAAAGAAAGGAAGAGATGGAGAAAGGCAGGTAAAGAAAGCTAAGGAAAGTTTTACAAATGTTCACTGTGCAGCACATCAACAAGATCCACTATCAGATAAGACATACAAAAGAACCAGAAAATAACATATTCTACTAAAGGCGGGGTGGGGGGGAGAAAACGGAATAGTAATATGAAGCTTATGACTGATCTGACTGAAAACAACCATACCTAATAGGAAATCAATTATTATATGAAATAACATACATACAAAAACAAACAAACCCCACTAGGCATGCAGGATCAGCACAGCGATCCAACTGTTACGCAAGAAAGCAAACAGACCTATGTACTTAAAAAAGGTTGTTTCTCTTTGGGATAATACTTTACTCTATGTTGACAGTTTACCACCACAAAAATGAAAATAAAGTAAAAAATGATGACCACATTTAAGTTGCTGGATGCTACATCTTCTTGGTGCAGATATTCCTTGGAACAGAGTAATACATACTGTTAACCAAACACTCTAACGGAAGACTGTCCTGGCACTCTAAATGACCTTGACAAAATTCTAGAAACAAGATCTCAAGTCCTGGGGCTCTATAGCTATTTTAGAATTAGCTTGGAATAACTGTCCCACAATATGAGTTTCTTGATTAATTGCTTAAGATAAGGCTTCCTTTTCCTTGCTGGCCTCCAGTGGCTCCCTCTAGTTCCCATAATCACTATTGTCTCATTCTTCTAAACCCTGGAAGGCTAAGGGAAAAATCAGAGATACACCAATTCCATTACTTGAGGATTAGCTAAGAGATAACCCTTTGTATTCCATTACTGACCATTATTTGAGTAATTAGTCAATAACTATCCTACGTTTGAAAGATGTACTAATTGTTTTTTTGAGGCTCACTCCTGCTCTGTATCAGACAAGTTATGAATGTTATGTTCTTTAACATTGCAAATCTACATTTGGGTCACGTGAGTAAAAAGACTAGTAACTTTTACTGCATTTCATTTTTCTTTGATTTCTTTTCCTACATAAAAAATAGAAGCTGAGGGCGCCTGGGTGGCTCAGTGGGTTAAAGCCGCTGCCTTCGGCTCAGGTCATGATCCCAGGGTCCTGGGATCGAGGCCCACATCGGGCTCTCTGCTCAGCGGGGAGCCTGCTTCCTCCTCTCTCTCTGCCTGCCTCTCTGCCTACTTGTGATCTCTCTCTCTGTGTCAAATGAATAAATAAAATCTTTAAAAAAAAAATAGAAGCTGAAACAAGAATAATTAGTCTGTTGAAGGTCTTACTGACCTACTAGAAAATTAGGACTCTATTTTTGACCAGATTTATGTCTTGCAAGAGTCAAATTTTTGCATAATTTAGACAGAAAATTGGCAGGGGATGGCTGTTCCATCTAATTTCAGCAAAATTAGTATTCAGCCACCTGAATTTTTGGCAGTAGTCCAGTATGTTTATCCAAAGCAATAAGTAGATAGAAAATAAAAGCAAATTGACAATTGTGCCTAAATAAGTTACTTTCTCTCTCTTCCCCTCCCTCACATGCATGCACACGCATGCACACACACACAAATTTTAAAAGTGAGCAAATAATTTTAAAGGTATATTTCATGAATAGACTTATGGTTTTGTATTCTTCTCTTAATACCAATTGCAGATAGAACAAGAAAACCCATCCCATTTTCAAAGTACAAAGAACCTGACTCAAACCTCAAACATGCTCTACAAAGGCGTAAACTTGTTTTTAATTACTTATCTTCCAAATAAAACAAGTCAGATAATCACTTCCTATCTCTGCTAATCGATGAATATGATAGGACAATGGATTCTCACATCATCAGTAATTGCTGTGGAATGCATGCTAATAGAAAGCTGAAAACCTCAGAACTAATTCTTGCTTGCCTCGAGTTCCTTCTAGAACTTCAGTTGACACAGAAGAACAAAAGCTAAGAGGCACACATGCATTTAATGTTTACTGGGCACCTACTATCTGTAAGCCTTCAACTCAAAGAAAACTGAAAAGCACTCTTCAAGGCCATATTAACTTTGTGTCTGGCAGGGTCCACGTTTGGTTTGACACCACTGGCAACTAGAATGGAATTGGCAGTGAAAGTGAGGAATGGTATGTAGCTTGGAAGCCATGTGGACAAAGTCTGCAAAAGGGAGGCTTCCATTCAGTAAGCATTTGTCATACACCTGCTACGTGCTCGGTACCACGTGCTAAGAACTCAAATAAGTAAGGGATGCCTGGGTGGCTCAGTCGGTTAAGCATCTGCCTTCGGCTCAGGTCATGATCCCGGGGTCCTGGGATGGAGTCCGGCATTGGCCTCCCTGCTCAGTGGGGAGCCTGCTTCTCCCTCTGCCTCTCCCCCTGCTTGTGCTCATGTGTGCTCTCTGACAAATAAATAAAATACTAAAAAAAAAAGAACTCAAATAAGTAAAAGAGCCTCAAAATGCTCATGAAATTTGCAAACTGAGAAACAAAAATCATTTAAAATGAGGTAGTTTGCAATAATGAAAAGTAAACAGAGCACTAAGGCGTCTCAGAAATAAATAGTAAGAATAGCACTGTCCAACAGAAATATAATGCAAGCCACATAATGGAAATTAAAAATCATTCAGTAGCCACATTAAAATATCAAAAAGAACAGGTAAAACCAACTTTAACTCAATATATCAAAAATATTATTTTGACATGTAATCAATATGAAAATAATTACTAATGCGTTAGTTTAGCTCCTTTTCATACTAAGCTTTCAATATGAGGTGTATTTTATACTTATACCACCTATCGACTCAGATGCTAAATTTTCATTGGAAATACTTAGTCTGTGTGCAGATTACATAAAATTTACAGTTGAAAAACTATATGCACATACCTGAGTTGTTCCAAACATACCTAGAAATTTGTTAATACTGAATAAATCATCAGTTTTTAAATTTAAGTAAAACTAAATAAATACTAAACATAAAATACAATAAAAACTAAATAAAAGTAAAATGTCAGTCCTCAGTCAGGTGAGCCACATTTCCAGTGCTCTATGGAGCCCTGTGGCTAGTGGCCACCATGCTGGATTTGCAGGTCTAGAATTCCATCAGGACAAGTTGAGCTGAAGACTAGCGGTTTTTAAGGTAGGGCTCAAGAGGTGATTGAGAAGCAGAAAGAGACTGAATATGTGGTTGACTATGCACAAGTAAAAGAAAATCAGAGAGGCAGCATCAGAAATAGCTGCAGAAAAACTGCAGTTTGTAAAGAAGGGGAGAAAATACCAAAAAGGAACAACCATTATTAATGGTCTACAGTGGACTATGTACTAATAAGGGGATGTTGGCGTCAGAGTTGCACAGAAACCTGGTACTCCAGAACCATAATCTGTAGTTCCCCTAGACAGCAGTGTGTTCATAACAGTAGATTTTAAATCCCCTACTCATGTATCTATTTGTCAAATCAACTAAATTTGCTCCATTCCTCTGTCTGGTTGCTAGAACACAACATAAGGCAGTGGTTAAGTACGTGGGCTTGGGAGTCGGATGGCTTGACCTCACATCCTGTCTTCATTGCTTCCTACCTGTGTAAACCTGGGGAGGGCTCTCAGCCTTGTCTGTAAAATGTCTGTAAAATAAAAATTAATATCTATGCCACTGTGTTTGTGTAAGGATATAGCTAGTTAATGTCACCAAAGCACTTGGCATGGCACCTATTCACATACAAAACAGCCAATAAAAGGTAGTTGTTACAAATAGTCCAACAGCTCAGATCTTTACCATCTCTTGCCTGGATAACTAAAATGAAATACTAGTTGGTCTTTGGTTTCTGATTTCTTGCTACCTCCAATCCAACATCTACTTTGACATTAGAATTATCTTTTGAAATCAAGGATGTTCATTATGCCTACTCTTCAGCTCAAATTTCAATGCCCTCCTTATTATAGGAGACTTTTTAAAAAAAGAAGATACTTACGCATCTTAAGAACTCAGAAAAACACTGACTCCACTCTCTCCTTGGAGAACGATCACTTTCAACTTCTTTCCATATGGTACAAAAATGAACAAGAGTCCTAGAATTAGACTGACCCCAGATTAGAAGTGGGGTTCTGACAGGTATCAGCTCTGAGACTTTAGGCAAAGCACTTAACCTCTCTGAGTTGCATATTCTTCTGTAACATATACTCGGTAGGGTTGTTGTGAAAACCCTAACACGGTATCTAACAGATGGAGGAGGATCAGCTTCCTTCCTTTTCTTTTCCCGGCAATAATCCCCTCCTCTGTGAGTAAGAGGCATTTGTTTCTATCAGGTTTCTCTTCTTAGCCCGGGAGTCAGAAAACTGGACTTACTCACCCGGAAGCCCTACTATATATTACAGCGCCCAAGACATGACAGGCATTAGGCTTAAGAAATCTTTGCTGAATTAAAATAAATCATGCTTTTCTAGAATGTGCAACATCTAATCATGGTTATTCTAGATTAATATGAAACTTCCATGGTCTTTGCTGAGACTTCACTATAAGGTCAACTGGGGAAGGGCTGGGGCTGCACTGGTCAGAAATATGCTCTGTAGGTAGGAGATATCAATTTGGGAGTAGTACATTTGCTGTTAAAAACTCATTCATTCCTGGATAAACAAAATGTGGCGTGTTCATACAAATGGAATATTATCTGGCAACAGAAAGGGATGAAGTTCAGATGCATCCTACAACATGGATGAACCTTGAAAACACTATGCTTAGTGAAAGAAACAGTCACAAAAGATCAAATATTACACGGTTCCACTTATATGTAATGTATGTACAGGCAAATCGATGGGGACAGAAAGTAGATTGGCAGCTGCCTGGAATGGGCAAGAGTTGGGGGAGGTGGGGAATGACGTAATGGGTATGGCATTGGGCGCCTGGGTGGCTCATTGGGTTAAAGCCTCTGCCTTCGGCTCAGTTCATGATCTCAGGGTTCTGGGATCGCGGCCCCCATTGGGCTCTCTGCTCGGCAGGAAGCCTGCTTCCTCCTCGCTCTCTGCCTGCATCTCTGCCTACTTGTGATCTCTCTCTCTCTGTGTCAAATGAATAAATAAAATCTTTTAAAAAAATGGGTATGGCATTTATTTGCAGGGGAGGATGAAAATGTTCTAAAATTGACTGTGGTGATGGCTGTACGACTCTATAAATATACAAAAAACCAGTGAGCTGTGTGCACTTCGTATGGGTAAACTGTATGGTATGTGAATTGTATCTCAAGAAGCTGTTACATCATAACAGTCATTCACTCAATGACGATGTGGATGTCTACTGGGTGGCTGGCCCTCCTCTCGGCACTGGGGATACAGTAGTGATGGAAACATAGAGTTCCTAACTTCATGGTGATAGAAAACAAAAACCCCAAACATATATGCTATGGAAGAAAAAAGGCGGGCTAAGGGGACAGAGCACGATGGATGCGCTACTACAAATGGGGATGGACTGAGCACGTTCTTAGCCACGTTCATGTTGTACACTTGTGTGTGCGCGCTTTAATCATCAGACGGCCGGGCAGGATGGGGGTCCAGAGATCCCACATGGACAGACATCTTCCGCAACGGGTCCTCCAGTCTAAGGCCCGACACAGGAAACTAACTAAAGTGCACTCTGGTAAAAAGATGCCTTTCTCTTACTGTCATTTTATGACTAATTTTGATTATAAATGTTTAAAAAATCATTACCATATGGCCTTAATATTCTCAATACTGCTTTGGCTAAACAGTAAAAAATTCTGGCAGAGAGAGAGAGAGAGAGAGAAGAAAGACAACTCGCCCATCAACTGGCTTGACTACCTTCCAGCCTGAGGTGCCGTGTCCTCCTTCCACACGATCTGTTTCACATGGCAACCCCACACCAG
The DNA here is from genome assembly GCA_002007465.1 of Ailurus styani. Classification (NCBI taxonomy): domain Eukaryota; kingdom Metazoa; phylum Chordata; class Mammalia; order Carnivora; family Ailuridae; genus Ailurus; species Ailurus styani. Next base: position 1,065,562 of record LNAC01000414.1, on the reverse strand, counting down.
CGGGTCTTTTCTGTGAAATGTCTGAACTGTTCTCAGGCATTCAATCCACGTCAAGAAGGCAGTGAGATCTTATTTGCTGAGTAAGCGATAGCTTCGCTATGGTTAATTTGAGCACTTTAGAAGGGACATTAAGTGGCACTTCTGTATGTGACAGTGTAATACTCGCACTGAATGCTTGTCATTCTGGTATGCTTCTCAAGCCTCTCCCCTCTCAGACTTTCTTACTCTCCTTTTTTTGGAGGGAGGACATTTAAATTCTCACCACCTTTTCTTTACCTTCATTATCATGCCTTTTATGCTTGCTTCTGTCTAGATGTCAGCATTTTATTTTGCTGTTCCTTAAATCCACATCTTCTTCCAGGTTCTCTCTCCTACAGAAAGTCCCTAGGCAATGGAAGGAAGACTCCTGTCACCACACGGGCCACTCAGAGGAGTCTGCCTCCGGCACGGGCTGACCAGGCTGCCCCAGATGAAGCCCAAGCAGAGAAGAGCTAAAAAAATCTGTGTGTGCTCTCCCTCCCTCTCCCTCCCTCCCTCACTCTTCTCTCTCTCTCATCTCTTTGAAGGCCTCAGACAGCCACCGAGGAAACTGCATTTGTAGGACCAGGATCCAGAAGAATCCAAGTGGGTGGGGCTGACGTGAGCCTGCATCTTTGATCCCAGGTGGCAATAAGAGCAGGGCTGACAGGCTGCGTGAGGCTCTCAGGAGTCTCGTGAACAGGAAGGAATGACAGGACGGACTCCCACCTGATTTCAGCAGGATCACAAGAGCTGCTGTGTTGAGAACAGACTTTGGGGGTGCAAACCTGGTCACAGTGAGCAGCTGGGAGGTGAGTACTAGCCTAGAAGAGAGGTGACAGGGCCTGAATCCAGGCACTGGAGATCCTGATTGGTGCTCAAATTCCTTTTGAGACCAGAAGATCCCAACAGTCAACCCAAGGGCCTGAAAGGAGGTTTTTTGTTTTTTTTTTTTTGGTGGGGGTGTGTACATGATGTCTTTAAGCATTTTTAATTGACTGCCAAGATTTAAGAATCCAGAAACATCCCCCTTCCTCCCAAACCTAAATTTCCGGCCTTTACTAAAACGTCAGAAGATCTAGAATTCCATACCCACATTGCGTAGGGGCAGAGTAAGGCCACCCACCTGAGATGGGGCATAGCCTTCCCAGCACCTCTTGGGGATCTGTGATTACGAGCCCCGGGAAAGCCTGAGACAGACCTACCCCGGGATCCTCTCAGTTGGCAGTGACTTAGAACTTGAATAGATCCTCTCAAATTTTCTCTGGAACCTCGTTTAACTAAGAAAGGCCAAACGTGTGGTTTTAAAGGTCCATCAACAAGAATGTTTTATAGTATTACTACTTCCATGAAGCAGTATCATATAAATATGAAGATATATTTTTTAAACGTTTCTGGCTGGAAGAAAAAAGTATTATAATTTTCGGCTGGAAAATACCCTGAACTACCAGAGACAAGTCCTGTAACAATGCCAATGGAATGTAATTAAAACAGGCTAGAAATACATTTGATAAAATATTTACCTTAAGGATATTTTCAGGTAAGTAATATTTATACGGTATACTCATTCTGTATGGAAAACCCTACTGAGAGCTCTAGAAGGCAATTTGTGTATCACCATGGATGGCTGCCACACTGACTCACCTTTTCCCCGGACTCTCAGAGAGAGACCTCTTCCAAACCAGAATTCCAGTAATAAGAACATAACTAATGGAACATTACAGAATTTAGTAAAAAGGTAAACCTGTCCCCTTGTGAAGTGTAACTGGAGTCACGGGACACACCCCATTTGTGAAGAAGCTGCCCTCAGAACAAATATTCCTGACTCCTTGAGCTGTAGTCAATTTGATGCTTTGGGGGGAAATGACAAGAAGTAACAGATGGGCCTATTAAAAACAAAGAACATTCGAAAGTAAAATCTTATTTTTATTTTTTTTTTTTTAAAGATTTTATTTATTCATTTGACACAGAGAGAGATTACAAGTAGGCAGAGAGGCAGGCAGAGAGAGAGGAGAGAGGAGGAAGCAGGCTCCCTGCTGAGCAGAGAGCCCGATGTGGGCCTCGATCCCAGGACCCTGGGATCATGACCTGAGCTGAAGGCAACGGCTTTAACCCACTGAGCCACCCAGGCGCCCAGTAAAATCTTATTTAATTTAAGAGCGTAGGAACGTAATACCAGATCCCACATATACTTCTTTCTTTCTCCTTCGTTGCTGACAGATCGGTTCCGCGCTTCCCTAGAATGACAGCCAAGACTAAAAACTCGGCTCTTACCACCTTTCTATTTTTGCTCAACACTGTTACCCAATTTGAGTTAATGCTTTCTTACCTATTTGTGATTCCTTGAGAAGTTACTGCTTTCCAGATCTAATGTAAACAGCCAGCAGGAAAGGTATTTCCTAGCCCCCAGAAATTCAGTCTAGCAGGAAAGATACACACAAAAAATCAGAAAACAGCGAGGCAAGGGGACTGTCAGATCTTTAGAAAAGAGGAGTTCTTGGTCCTTTGCCAAATTGCTCCGAAGAACACACTTTTAGTTGAGCACTCCCTTTCAGCACTCATTCACTCTTCAACTGCTACCTATCTGACTGACAAGCCATTCGCTGGCAATGGTGTCCCACGGTCCCTTGGGACTGTCTCATGTCTCATTACAAATAACCCTCATCCTGCCCGAACTCTGTATCATAAGGGCTGCTGGCTGCTCTTTCTTGAAATTCTCTTTCGTTACATTCATTTACACTTCAGTTCAACAAATATATATTGTGTATTGAGTCAATGCCAAGAGGGAAGGAAAGTACTGGACATAGAAACTTTGAATCTGTCAATGAGTTCTAGCTAGCAGGCAAAACATGATAAATCGGCTGGATTAACTATCCTGAAAGACAGCTCTCCAGATGGAAATCTCTCAGTGATTCCCATTTTGCCTACTAAACTGAAGATGACCCTTTTAACCTTCAGCTAGATTTTTGTGGCTCTCTATAATATGGTTTGACCTTGACTTTCACTCTTTCCCCCCTAACTTTCCTTTATCCCCGCAGCACTGAACTACTTACGTCAACAAGTCATGAGCTGTCCAATTCTGTGCCTTCTGGTTATATTGTTTCTGTCTAAGAGCTTTCTTCCCCATACCTGCTTATCAAAATCTCATCTATTTTACAAGAACTGTCTAAAATAATAACCTCCTTCAGGAAACACTTCTTCCAAGCTGATTTGAGCTCTTCATTCCCCAAATCCCCACAGCGGTTTCTAACTTTCTGAGAATACTTGTGCTTATGTTTTATATAGTTATTTACCTGCATCAGTCAGGATTTGAAAACTCAAAGTTTGTCAAAGATACGAACTGTGCCTTAAATCATCTTTGTTTCTTGAGTCTTTGCATGCCAGTCTGTAAGTATGCATAAGATATTTATTATATGCATGACATGACGCTAAAAGACAGAGTGAGGGGTCATATACTTATATTTCATTGCATTAGACCAAATCATCTGGTGGTTTCCTGATAACAGCTGTGTAAGAAGTAAATGTTTTTGAACCATGCATGTCTAAGTGTTCCTGTTTTATTCCTATCACCTGCTTGCTGGGCTGCACACAGAAGCTGAGGTTGAAATGATTTCATTCTCAATTTCAATGGCATGTACCACTGTCAGTCAGAAGACAGTGCTCCTTCGGCCAGACACCACGATGAATTACAATCCTTTGCATGTGATTTTAGGCATATATGATTGTCTCTTCATCTCTGATGGCCTCTGATTTCATAGTAATATGCCCTGGTGTGCATTTTTTATTCATTTATTGTTCTGGGTACCATTTAGGCCCTTTTAATGTGGAGATTCATATCTTTTACTTCTGGGAAATTTTCTTGTATTATTTCTTTGATAATTTCATTTCCTTTGTTTTCATATTGTTCTTCCTTCCTGGAATTCTTCACAGTAGGCACTAGGACCTTCCAAGGGTTCTGTAGTTGTCTCACTTCTGTCAACTCTATTGTTCCTCTCTCGATTTAATTGTTTAGATTTCCTTGATTTTATCTTAAAACCCCTCTGTAGAATGTTTATTCTGATTACCATACTTTCAGTTTCCAACAACTTGTTCTTGTTCTGTGATTGTTTATTCCCCTTTGACGGTTTCTGCTTTTATTTCTCTGAAGGGGTGTACGTGTGTGTGTGTTCACACACTTGTGCATGCATGCGTGTGGAGTTCTCTCCTGTTTATTATCTCTCTTTCTGATGGTTTTGTTTTCTCTTTTTCACGTTGGTTATTTTTCCTCCGATGCCTGATAGTTATTGACTTAAGAGTCAACAGAAAGAGTTACAGAGTCAATAGAAAGCTGGCTGGAAGCTGTGTGTGGCATGGCTTGGACTCTGTTGACTGGTGGGCTTCATTTTAAGACAAGTAGCACTAACGGTATTGGTATCATCAGTAGGTATTTTCTCTGGGACTACTCCGCGTCTTCAGGGAAGGTTCGTCCGATTTCGTTAAACATAGAAAAGCAGACTTGCATCTCAACTCCACTTTCAGTACTGAGGGTCAACCCTGTGCTCTGCTGAGTTCACTCACTCACTGTTGCCCATGAACAAACACAAGCAAATGAACTCCCTGTCTGGTGCAGAACGATGGTGAAGCGGTCAGTCTCCCCGTAGTGAATGAGCACCTCAAGGTCCCTGCTCCTTACAGACTTTCAAATAATTCTTGTTTTCAGCTCCTGATCCCTTCTGAGGGAAGGATGAATAGAAGGAGCACAAAGGATTTTTAGGACATGAAACTATTCTGTATGGTACTATCATGGTGAATACATATCATTACACATTTGTCAAAACCTACTGAAAGTTTAACACCAAGACTGAACCCTAATGTCAACCAAAGGCTTTGGATGATAATGGCATGTCAATGTAGATTCCATGATTGCAACAAACATGCCACTCTGGTGGGGGATGCCTTCAGGATGGGGGGCTATGTGGGACAAGGGGGAGTCAGTATATGGCAGTCTTGGTACTTTCTGCTCAATTTTGCTATGAAGCTAAATCTGTTCCAAAAAATCAAGCCAATTTTTTTAAAAAGGTACAGCTCAAGTCTTACGCTTCTGTGAAGCTTTTCACAGAATTTTCTTAATCTCAGTTCTAAAAGAACCAGCTAACACACGATCCTTAAGCACATATTACTTTGACCTGTTACTGAAATTCTCCTGTTCTATCTCAACTAAAAGCTCCCAGAGATGACATTTTATAACTTTTGACGGACCCCACAATGCTTAGTAAACTACTTCTAAAAAATTATGCAAGGCTTCTTTATTTGAGAAAATATTGTTACCCAGTGTTTCATTTCCATGTATCCAAAGAAATGAACGCATAACTTATATTCTATTTACTAGGATCCATCTGAATTCACTGTCCATTGTTTGGCTTTACAACTTTAAAACCATGGTTAGACTCACATCACCTCTCTATTTTAATATGCAGCCAGCTCCTTGGTCCCAGATGTCACTGCCCCTCCCACGTGATTCCCGTAGCCTCGGAAAGGGTCTTGGCGCCTCCATCCTGGCACCCTTCGTGGTTAGCAGCCAGAGTGGGAGTCCAGACCTTTTTACTCCTCTGGTCCAGAGCTTCCTTAGGCTTCCCACCTCACAACACTACCTCAAGCCCTTGTCACAGTTCATAAACACCCTCCCACTGACTCATTTCTAGTCACACTTGTCTCCCGTCTCTCCCCAAACCCCGTTCCCTGAATAAACTAAACACTTTTCAGCCACAAGGCCTTTGGATTTGCTGTTCTCTCTGTTTGGAATGCCCCTCTTATGTGAACACATGGCCTGCTCCCTTATTTCTTTCCAGTCTTATGGAATTACTACTTTTTAGAGAGACCTCCTCCTGATAACCTGTGTAAAGTAGTAAGCCCCACCACTCTCTGTCTCTCTGCCTATCTTATTTTTCTTCTTAGTACCTATCGCTTGACACTAATATTTACTGTTTAATGTATATTGTGCTTCCTAGAACATACACTTCATGACAGCAGACTTTAGTTTTGGTCACTGCTGTGTTTCCAGCTTCTAGAACAGTGCCTGCCTCATAGTAAAGGAGCAATGACTATTTTTGAAATGAATGAATGGACCACTTAAACTGCTAGCATTTGGTGTTTAAGAGCAGTTATTACTTCCCCCCAAAATCGTAGTACTTTCAATACTAACAAAGTGGAAGGAGATAAAGATCTTTATATAAGGAAAGACTTAACTACTGTATTCTTTCAAAGTAAGAAGCCAATTAAAAGACACACTTACATTATGCACATTAAAAAAAAAACCTGGCAATTAAATTATGAGAATGCATTTTCATCACCTGGAAACTTTATTTTAGATTGACGGAGCAAGCTGCTCTGGATGTATTTAGATAGATTTCAATAGATCACTCATCCATATGTTAACAAGAAAATGAAGTAAGTTTAAGGGAGTTCTAAAACGTTTTTACGTTCAGTGTCTGATTCTTCTGAATGACTTTTCAATGCTGAGTTGTCAAAATCCGTGCTTTACCACACATCATCAACCTCTATGCCATCAAGAGTGTGAGAAATTCAATGAGCATCTCTGGGACTTCCTCACAAGCCGTGACACCCGTTTTGTAGACACTGGTGCACGTATGCAGGCGATGACAACTGTGTCAGGACAGCTGCCAGCTCACAGTGACCATAAGACACATCTGGATTCCAGAAACGCTAAAATACGAAAAGACGTGCATCTTAGAATCCAGAAAACGTGTTTCCCCCACCCCTCTAAATATAATAGCAAAGAAACAGTCTTAGGATGTTTTCCATAGTTGTGCTGTTAGTCTTGTATACTCACTTCACGTTGATCTTTCCCTTTTTCCCCACTGAGGATTATAGCAGACAGACTCATCTCTAGCGATCTCTAAAAGATAGCACTGATGTGTGTGTGTTTGTGTGTGTGCGTGTGTGCACGTGCACGCTCATGCACACATGCACGCGCACCTGTGTGAGAATGCAGAGAAAGTTTTGACTATCGCTTTATCACTGTCAGTAGTGTCCTACTTTTCTTTCTACTTGGATTTAAGGAGGAGGGGGAGGTGGAGGGAAGAGGACAAGAGAGGGAAGAGAGGGAACCCAGCACAGAAATTCCCCTCAAAGATGCTATCACTACAGGAAAAGTAATTTTTGGTAACAGAGCTACTCTCCGATGGCCTAAGTGAGGTTTCATCTGAGCTTGCATCAGAGCCTGCAACGCAGCCCTTGGCTCTCTCTACACTGGGGATTTCCATTCCTTAGGTGGGTTCCACAGAGCTGCTGCACTGAGAACATTATAATGTGAGCATGACGAGATAAACTCTTTCCATTGTGTAACTCTGATCTGGAATTTATTTCATGTAACCACTCGTATTTTCAGTGAGCTGACATTTTAAAAAAGCAAAATGCCACAGTGTTTATGTGCTTAGAGCAAATTTCTGTATATGTCTCAAGTAACTGCATTTCAGTAACATGAAATATGCAATAGAGGTGACGGAAATCTTGAAGACAATATAACACCTACTCATTTCAGAGTAACCAACTATTTTTTTGGTTTACTTTGTATGACTTTAAAAAAAAACATTCTTTTTTTAAAATTTTATTTATTTGAGAGAGAGAGCGAGAGAGAGAAAGCATGAGTAGGAGGAAGAGCAGAGGGAGAGGGAGAAGCAGACTCCCTGCTGAGCAGGGACCCCCCCCCGTCCCCCATGGACACGGGGCTTGACCCTAGGACCCCAAGATCATGACCTGAGCTGTTGGCAGTTGCTTAACTGAGTGAGCTGCCAAAGTGGCCAACTTTTTTTTTTAGCAGCCAAGACTGTCAAACTGAAACTACAAGGATTTAAGCAGAATTGGGTTTCAAGTATTGCTCATTTAACATTAAGCATAACCTAAATCAACATCGGTTAAACATTTGCATTGTGGGCAAAGAAAGAGGCTAAGACAACTGGTGTTTACATTTGGGATTACTTTTATGTTGGAGAATATAAAGATGTTTTCATTTTGCTGGTGATTTTGACAGTACATTTAAATTCTGTTTCACACATACTCAATCAAGCCATCAAGCAGTCTCCCTCCCCCTAGCCTCCGCCCCGCCCTTCTGGATATTCGCTGCAGAAACATTGACCAGGTACTTCCAGAGTCTGTGCTACCTGATGGAATACTGACTAGAGCAGACGCCATTTTCAGTACTGGACTGAATGTAAACGTGGTCACTGAGCTTCAGTGTTTCTAAGAAGAGGGGGAAAGAGAGTGAATTATCAGACCAGGTGAAAACTGGTATCCGTCTTAGTGCACAGATCTATCCCTCACACTATTTCAAGTAAGGCCAACTGTCACAATGACTGATATAGGACATTCTTCCTAAGAATGTAACGAAATGGCAGAAAGGGGAAGGCAAGAGATGTAGAGTCAAGAGAACATGAGATCAATAAGAAAAGCAAGTAAGAACTGGGTTAACATTGCAGTTAATTGTGTGTTCACCTTGTTTTACTTTTTAAAAAATGGACTCTACTCCCAGTATTGAATATGGTCCTAGTTAATCTTCTGATACTCATTTTTCCTAAAAAGTAACTAAAACACAAATCCATATGGGATCTTTTAATTTCTGCATCCCCACATAGGGTAATACAATAATATTCTTTTTTTTTAAGATTTTATTTATTTGGGCGCCTGGGTGGCTCAGTGGGGAGCCTGCTTCCCGCCCCCCTCTCTGCCTGCCTCTCTGCCTCCTTGTGATCTCTCTCCCTCTGTGAAATAAATAAATAAATTCTTTAAAAAAAAAGTTTTTATTTATTTATTTGAGAGAGTGTGTATGTGCGTGTGAGCAGCGGGGAGAGGCAGGTGGAGAGGGAGAAGCAGACTCCCTGCTGAGCAGGGAGCCCGAAGCAGGATTTGAACCCAAGAACTCTGGGATCGTGACCTGAGCCAAAGGCAGATGCTTAACCGACTGAGCCACGCAGACACCCCTACAATAATATTCTTGACTAACAATAACATATGAAAAACATATTCTGGCAGAGCCATTTTGATAGCGGCCTGTACTCCTCAATCACCCAGTGCACTTCTGTGATTTTCACCTGCTCGTACTGTATGATAAACAATCCACTGTATGATAAATAATGTGTTTGTCTTATTCATAAGGTTAGAGACAATACAATAATACTCTGAGAAAGGTAGGAACTATCACAGTCATTTCTGTGTGTCCAATACCTGGCATACAGTAACTGCCTACAAATGTCTGTCGAACAAAGAAATGAGTACCCAGGACTTACTGCCTGACTGTCCAGAATCAATTTACACAAACTGCAGTACATAAAATGTTATCACAATCTAAGATCTCAAAATATGGGCTCTTTATCTTCCATTTTGAAATCTTCAGGTTACAATTACATTTATATTTTAGAACCCTCATGAAAATCTGTATTCTGTTTATTTACAAAATTGTATTGTATCAGAAATATAAAATAACTGAAGGCCTGTCTCTGTGGTCTACCAGAATTTAACTTGTGGGCTGCAATTCCCTGGGACCCAAGCCCATAGTTAAACCACAGTTTCAAGTATCCATGGCAGATCTACCCCAGGGTGCAAAAGTAAGAGAGCTCAGTCTTAAACCAACTTCAGGAACAACAGAAATAGGAACACAGCACAGCGACTGAGAACAGTTTCTTAGGATTCAAGGTCCAACTGTTCTACTGATCAGCAGGAGAACATGAAGAGGTAACTTGATTTCTCCACACCCTCATTCATTATCAGTAAAATGGGGATAATGATTTGCTTCTCACAGTGCCCAAGAGTTGGTTTTAACTGAGACAACACGTGGTACGTATTAAACACTCACTATATTTTAACTGTTATATGGGTTATTTGATGGACTAATCAAGCATAATATTAAATAAAGCAAAACCAAATGAAAATCAAAAACAACTAGAAAAAGCAGGCAATGCTACTAATTAAATTAGCCGCACTTACTAGCATCGGATGGCAACAGACTTGGTTGGTAATGTATGTTCACATTACAATCTTCTTGCTATACTTATAGTGTGTCCCACAGATTTGGTAGATGCAATTTTGGAAAGGGAAAGCAGTGGGATTTCTAAAGATAAAGATCCTTTTCTCCTGGAGAGATATTAGCATATTACATGTGCTACAAAAATAGAGCCCCTATATTTTCCTATGCTAATCTTCTGGCAGTAAGAGAAAAAAGTTGAACACCAGCATTAAGTATATTTATAGTATTGCTGACTACAAAAATTAATTATTCAAAATGACTTTTTCAGATGGGCTCCATTTCTTAGGGAACCATGACCTTAATAACCTACTCATGGATGATCAAGAATCAGTTACATATAATTCAAGTGAGTATACGCTCGTCCAAGTTTTTCTCTTTCCTTACCTGCCCACCTCCTACCTAAAAATGTATCTTGCCTAGGTAACTGTTAGCCTTTTAGGAAAGGCTAGAGTCCTCTCTAGCTGAGTCCTTCACATTTACATCAATACTTCTTATTTGGGTTTATTCACTCTGACTTATTTTTCCCTTTCCTTATCGATTTTCTTATCGTTTTGTTATTGCTGTTGTTTGCATCTTATTACTTTAGAACCACTGCAGAATTAAAGCCCACTCTTAAACATAAACAGTATTCTACAGTTTTCTTATTTATTGGTAACGTATTGTTTGAATAACAGAGACTTATTATTCTTAAAAAGTAGGAAACACAGACAAGCAATCTGGAACGACAACAAACAAATGGACAAACAAAACCAACAAAACCCAAACATGATCTTTACCCCCAGAGGTACTACATTCTGGTGCTCATCTTCATTCATAGAATCCTCCTTAACTGGAAAGGACTGAATTGATAACAACAATAGAGATTTTGGAAAATTGTTATCATAAGTAGAGGAGAAAAAATTTACTTCTCTCAGTTAATAAAAACGAAGAGATTCTTGCATTTCTAGTTGTAGCTACTAAGACCTGTCTCTCTATAAAACATTGAGAAATTAAATCCTCAGAGTGGAATAAAAAGCAGAAAGAAAATAATCTGGAAGGCAAAAAAACCTCCCTTAAAACATAACTATGCATTGCTGAACAAATACAGTCACTACATTAAATTCAAGTTTATGCAAAGAGTAAATATTCTCAATGTGCCATTTCACACAATACAAATACAGACCACTAAAAAGTAATTCTGCTTTAGAGATGAAAATTTTATCATAAACGCATGTGTTCAACTACACAGTGTAACCTATTTTATAATATGCCTACTTCTCTATGGGTCAGGCATTGAGAAATCTTGATGTTGCAGAATACAGTTATCTGAACTAAAAACAAGAGCTACTAAAATAGTAACCATCTGCCAAAAAGATCACCTGCATTACTTGGATAAGAGGATGGGAGCTAGTCACAGGCCACTGCCTAGATAATAGCAGTTAGTATTCATAATCACATAGTCAAGTCAGCAGATGAAGTATGTTCGGAGTACTCCAGGTAAGAAATTAATAAAACATGATATAATTTGAAAATATCCATAAATACATTAAAATGGCGTTTTTGACATAAAAGGTAACATTTCATGGAAAATCTATTTATGTAACTCCTCCAATTACCTAAAGATGCAGGATAAATGTATTTCTGTTGTGTTATAACTCTTTTGATGAGCTCATTCAACAATTACTTGAGTGCTTCCTAAGTGCAAGGCACGGTTCTAGCGCCGTTCACAGCAATGAGTAAAATAGACAAGGTGGCTTTCCATGTCAAACTTACATCCCAGGGCAGACACACAAAACAGTGTGAGTAGTTTCTATTTATTATTAAGGTCCTTTTACTGTAGAAAACATCAATGGTATTTAACTCACTTTATACATCTAAAAACAGAGCAAATGAATTGAGCTCTTGGTCCTTTGTTTCAAAATCAAGTTTTGATCAGTCTGTTTAAAAAATAAAATAAATGCTAGGGGTGCCTGGGTGGCTCTGCCGATCACGCATCTGACTCTTGATTTTGGCTCAGGTCATTATCTCAGGGTAGTGAGATTGAGCCCCACGCTGGGCTCCTCACTCAGCGGGATGTGTGCTTGAGATTCTCTCTCTCTCACTCTCCCTCTCCCTCCCTCGGTTCCTACCCCCACTAAAAAATTAAATTAAATTAAATTAAATTAAATTAAATTAAATTAAATTAAATTAAATGGTAGAAGTAATAAAAAAACTTCTTCATCAGCAATTCAAACTCCAAAGAGAAAAGGCCAAGAAAACAATGTCCAGGTTTAGAGGAAAAGACACCTTCCCCATGAATGCGAGGCAGACCACATTTTACACATACACATACCACTATTTTCAAAACTCCCTGGTTACTCATCATGATTAAAGGGAACAAGGCCTCTTCATTAGCAAAGTACTGTTATAACTGTTACTTCATCAGCGTAACTTTAATATCTTTTTATAAAGTTTGTTAGGTGGTACATATTCTATTACCAACTACATATATGAACATTTATTTGATACCACAATTTGACCAAAAAGGGATGGGGTTATAACAGATTTTTATAAAGAGGAATCTAAAGCGATTGAACATGCATTATCTGCTGTTAAATTCAGAACAGCCATTTTGTAAACTAGTTACTGGTTAACTCATGAGAGATTCTGATTCCACATTATTTAAAACTGGTACTGAGGGACTGAGATACTGGTGGAGAAGAGAAAAAAGAACCCTGGTCGGGGGCGGGGCGGAGGGGTGGGCGACGATCAAGGGAGCCCAAAGAGAGGTGGAGTGGAGAAACTGTCCTCTACACTTCCATTCATGGGTTCCAGAGCTACCAATTCTTTAAAACTGAAAGACCATGAGTAAGGACTGCTTTATGACTTTCACCCACCAATGTGCTGGAAGATGTCCAGAAGAAGATACGGAAAAATGGAAATGTGAGCAGAGAACAGAGAGGAGAATACGGAAAAGTGAAGTTGCATGGCCAGTACATATCAGCACAGACAAAAGAATCTGTGTTCATTATCTTCTCCTTGGCACACGTACCTTCAATACCATTTAAAATTAATGTTAACTTCGTGGATTTGAAAGGTTAAGTATATAACATTAACTCAGAAAAACTTCTCTGAAAATAGACCCCCCCAAAATATAGTCAGTCAATTGGTCTTTGATAAGAGAGCAAAAGCAATAGGACAGAGCAGAGACAGTCTTCTCAACAGATGGTGCTGGAACGACTGGACATTCACATGTAAAAAGTGAATTAGACACAGACTCACACCCATCACAAAAATTAACTCAAGGGGCGCCTGGGTGGCTCAGTGGGTTAAAGCCTCTGCCTTTGGCTCAGGTCATGATCTCAGAGTCCTGGGATTGAGCCCCGCATTGGGCTCCCTACTCAGCAGGGAGCCTGCTTCCTCCTCTCTCTCTGCCTGCCTCTCTGCCTACTTGTGATCTCTCTCTCTGTGTCAAATAAATAAAATCTTTAAAAAAAATTAACTCAAATGTTCACAGACCTAAATATAAGACACAAAACTATAAACACTCAGAAGGTCACACAGGAGAAAACCTACATGACCTTGGGCACAGTGATGACTTTTTAGATACAACACCGAAGGCATGATCCACGACAGAGATAACAGATATGCTAGACTTCATTAAAACCTTCTCTGAATCTTCAGTTTGAACGAGTGCCCCTTTACAGTACTTACAAAGGACCTATGCATTTCATCTCTATCCTCTGATGAGCCACATTGTTATCATTTGTTAAAAAGTAAGACAACAGGTCCAAAATGGAGTTGCTTATGCTTAAGCCCCATGTCACCAAGCTGAGACTTAATGACAGAACACAGGTCTCCCAGAAACAGAATGTTCAACCAGTCAATCAGGAATCTCCTGATCAGCACTAGCTAGGTCACCTGCCTGATAGACCCCTGCCCCCTCTTAAGGGAAGGTAACCTTGCAGTAACCAATGCGCTTTTTTGACTAGTATAATTTCTTTGTTCCCACTCCCTTCTGGTTATAATAGTCTTTCATTCTACACAGCTCCTTGGAGCTCCTTTCTACTTGCTAGATAAGATTTGAATCAATTTTTGCTTGAATGAACTCTTAAAAATTCTAATAGGCCTCAGTTTATTTTTCAACACATGTCATAATGTTCTTGTCTTTTTCTGTGTCTGTTCCCCTCTCTGTAATATTGTCAATGGTAGGCCATTTTTACCTGTGGATCCTCAACTTCTAACTTACTGTCATCGATAATACTGAACCCAACAGAACACTATCAGTAATTCTCTCTCTGAGAATGTTAATATTAAAATGTTGCAAGAAGCTGGCAAAATAAAATTAATGTAATTGTGATTAAAAAGAAGTAAAGTTTTAAAAATACCTCTTATTAGTCTTTCACTTCACGAAGAATTGAAATTTTTATTTTAGACATAATGAGCTCAAATTCAGAAACTAAAAGGGAAGAAGGCATAGAATTAGTGAAGTAAATGTAACAGAGGATACATTTTAAAGATAGCGTTTGCTTTAATTTTCAAATGTCCAGCGTAATTATACAAATTTTCAAGTATCTTAGGCAAACGTGATGCTGAACCTACTTCATAAATAGAAATAACTCATATATAATAAGCAGCAATGATTGCTCATGTATTAAAAACTAGTATCATGGGGCACCTGAGTGGCTTACTTGTTAAGCATCTGCCTTCGGCTCAGGTCATGATCCCAGGGTCCTGGGATTGAGCCCCGCATCGGGCTCCCTGCTTAGCGGGAAGCCTGCTTCTCCCTCTCTCTCACGCCCCCTGCTCATGTTCCCTCTCTCGCTGTGTCTCTCTCTGTCAAATAAATAAATAAAATCTTTAAAAACAAAAACAAACTAGTATCATACAGTCTTTTAAAACATTTTTTTTAGGGCACCTGGGTGGCTCAGTCGTTAAGCATCTGCCAAGGTCAGCCACCTCTAAAAAGCTACCTTGAGTTCCTAGTTCACTGAAACTTTTTCAAGTAACACTTAGGATCAATTATACATTCTAACATGACCACATGTGTGAAATTACAGTTTATTTAAACCAATTCTAACGTTCTCTAACTCATACTAAGCAGGGCAGCTGGGTGGCTTGGTCAATTAAGGGTCTGTCTGCCTTCAGATGAGGTCATGATCTCAGGGTCCTGGGATCCAGCCGGTAAATAGTCCAGCTCCCTGCTCAGTGGGGAGGCTGCTTCCTCCCTCTCCTCCCCGCTCGCTCATGCTCTCTCTTTCATTCAAATAAATAAATAGGGGCACCTGGGTGGCTCAGTCGTTAAGCGTCTGCCTTTGGCTCAGGTCATGGTCCTGGGATCGAGTCCCGCATCGGGCTCCCAGATCAGTGGGGAGCCTGCTTCTCCCTCTCCCACTCCCCCTGCTTATGTTCCCCTTCTCTCTGTGTCTCTCTCTGTCAAATAAATAAATAAAATCTTTAAAAAAAAATTTTTTTTAAATTGGCAAAGTATAAGCACTCTGCAATTCTGTTTGTAATTTAATGTACCCAGAAATACTTTTCCTAATTGGTGGAAGAGTAATTTTCAGTCCAGATCAATCATCAAAATTCTGAATGCATGAAGTTTAACTTTTATTCAGTCAAGTAAGACAGCCCTTACTGAACATCCACAGGACATACAATGCTACGGTAGACAACCCACTTTTTCCTTGTTTTAATAAAAGAAAGGAACCTTGATATATTACAAGATAAATAATCCATTGAGGTCATAAATAAAGAAGGATGATATCATAAAACTATTTAGATTACACACAGAATGGCTATAAATTAAATCACTGTTTCTCATACAGATTAGTTATACTGATCACTGATTTGGTTGGTTTATTAAAGATACTATTTCCACAAAACAAGCAATGTTTTAAATCACAGGGACATCGATATTTGTCATTTCTGCTTTCTTTATATCAGAGATTTTCAGTATTTATAAACAATAAAAACCTTTTTAAAGCAAAAATTTATACATAAATACAGAAGGCATTATTTAACAGTTTTAACAGCTTACTTTGTAAACTCAGGATATTCTTCAATTAAAGGTACTGAAATAATAATAAGTTTGGGTTTTCAAGAAAACTTTGTTATCACAATTATTCGTAACTACATTAACATGAATCAAGTCAGACAAAAACCATTCCACATTTATAAAAGAAGCTAAAACCTCCATATTCCAAGGTCATCATGAAAAAATACATTCAGATGCATTTACTTGCTATTTTACAAAGAAGTCAAGATGAGCACTAAGCAAGATGGAGAGTCTATGCTGAGGTGGCAAGCCAACACCTTGCCTGGCCAGCAACTGAGGGTGTCACACGCACATGCTAGAGACACACACCCTTGTTCACTTTCGTGGGAGCAAATGTGTAAGGAACACAACTCTTCGAAAGGTCAATAAAGAACGACAATTCTAGTCAACTACCCATTTATGAAATTTAAAGCTAATCAAAAATAACAAGAGCTTTATCCCAAGGTTCACAGGAAACACGTTGGGTTGTCAGTATTAGTTAATATCTCAGTGATCTCCTCAGGGTGAAAATTTGGTGCCCTATGCATTTGAACAAATGAATTTGGAAAAAAATTATTACAGTTTGAACATTATGACTCTAGGGTATTTCTTACTCCAAAAGCATGAAACAGTAGTAAGATAAGGTATCAGGAAACTAAACTGACATGATTATCCAAAAAAGCAGAATCTTCAGCAACCTATAATTTCTGAATAGCTTATCTTTTAAATGAGATTTGGACACGCTTGTGTCCTATAACAGAATGAAGCTAATATGACTACAGAACTAGGGGTTTTCCTCTAAATTTTAAGATCGATCTCCCTTCTCTACCACACACACACACACACGCACACACACACACACGTAAGCACAGAGAGTGATGGGGTGGTGATGTCATCGGTGTTTTTCTTTTCCACTTTTCAATTTTTCTATAATGTTATACATGTTTTAAAAGAAAAAAAGAAGATTTTTAAAAGAATACTTGATCTTGCTATTAGGGCCACCACCAAGCTAGTGAACTCTGAACTTCGACCAAGAGAAATGAGCTTAGTGTTGAAAAAGGCTCAAGAGAAAATGGCAGACATATCCCATAAAGATGTGTAAATGACCTACATGCTTGACTCCTACGTTTGTTATTGTTTGGTAGGCAGGCCATTCGACTTAACAAGCAAGGCTCACAGGGAATTTCAAACTCCTAAATGATAAATGAAGCACCGATACCAACTCAAACCTGCTACATTAACAGGACAAAAAGCTCAGAGTACTCAGATGTACTTCAAAATTGAAACATGCTAGCAGAGAACTGTTGTTTTCTTCAATGTTATTGTACCGATATATTTTCTCATTAGGTTAGCACAAAATAAAACAAACTTGGTGTATTCTACCAAAAAATCAGCTTCGGCTTTCTGTTCCTACCTCAACTCTCAAATACCCTGGCACTGAATACAGAACAGTAAATAATAAACACCATCTAAGAATGATATATTCAAACTTATTCATGTTGACAGTCAAGACGCTGAATGCTTTCTTTTTAATGGCATGAGGGCACTCAACACTTTTTTAAATGAAATTACAGTTTAAATGTTGTCAACTGCATAGTTCAACTGTCTTCATCTTCCTGTTTCTATCAACATTTATAAAATTCAAATATGAAACATACTTTATACCTTGGGATGTCCCTTTATTTTCAAAATGAAAATAAGCAGTTTCATTATTACTTTATATCAAAGGTTAGTTCTATACAAATTTCTTATTCAAGATATCTTACCTTGGTTTTCATATAAAAAGTCAATCATGTGTGCAAAAATTCAATTCTTTCCCCATTTATTCAGACACCGCAGACTATCAACTACAGCAGTATTTGTATAGGAATCCAAAAAATTGGGGAAGGGAGTCCATATTTTGATTGCATTTAAAGCGGGAAGGTACTCTTTGAAAAAATTATCAGCGTGCATCAACTATTGTGTTTAATTCAGGATGAACACTAAAGCAACTAGAAAATAATGTGACAACTAGGTGGGAAGAAAAAAAGGCTTTTATGCTATACGGCAGACACAGTAATGCTAACTTCAAAAATAAAGTCAGAAAAAATAATTAAGATCCTTTTGAGCATTTTAAACATAAAGATGTGGCAAAGCTAGAACAATAAGGATAAGCATGAGCTTTCATGCAAGTAACATTACAGATTACAGATAATAAACAACCCCCCGCCAAAAGTACACAGGAGTCCATTTTCATGACACATGCATATAAAATCTCTAACAAAAAGGTTAATAAAAAGCCAAACTATGTATCATTATTTAAGATGTGACACAAAGCAATTTTCAATTATATCTGATACCCTGCTCTTATGACTCTTTATTTTTGTTCACATGCCATGAATCAAGGACATAGAATATCAGCTTTCACGCTGAACTCTTTTGCTACTGGAGATGTCTGCCGTAATCATAATAGGATTTAAACACAGTTGCTCATTTTAACGACTTCTGTTTACTCACAGAGAAAGGAAAACTTTTACTAAAGATAGTATGAGGAAATTAACTGTTCCGTGGGCATACCAGAAATCTTACAGAGAAACTAGTGTTACTAAGTGGTTCAAATGTGTAGGCTGGGAGATACAAGTTCTCTAATAAAACTATTATTTACGACAGGCCAATGCACTGTTTCAATTATGCACTGTAATCTGTTCTTGTTTTCTCTAAAGTGATGTATGAACTTGAGGTGATTTCTAAATGTTCCAAGGAGGAGGATCATTATTCTATAACACTGCTTGAAGATTGAATAACTTTTACATGTTCTAGGATGTAGTCAAAACACAAAAAACATTAGGTAATCAAAACACACACTGAAACGCTAATAACTAAGTAATAAACTCTGAGAGAGGGACTATTAGCCATCTGTTTCAGAAACCAATGACTTAAGCGAGGACAGAGGACAACCATGGTTCTGAGCCAACAGTCAAGTCTCGACCTCCAGGCAGTCACCTCAGTCATGCTGTTTTTTGATCTACAGAGTACTGTCCATAAAACATTATGATCCATATTATAAATCAGCCCATTGTGATCTGTCATGTCTTCAGGACATTATAGGACTTGAGGCATCTGTTTGATATTGGGAGTTTGACTTAATTATCATCTCTGTTCTACAGAAAAGAGAAAGAGAGGTTCGGCAACATTAAGGGATGGGATTTGCAACGACGTGGATGGAACTAGAGGGTATTATGCTGAGCGAAGTAGGTC